>JABFQD010005930.1:0-10249 GCA_022817045.1 Psix sp. ZL-2020
CGTAATTTCAATACAAAGCTTTTAATTCCAAATAAAAAAGTTCGATATGAACCAATTTTATACAGATGACTAAATCGCATATCTTGTCTAAAGCCTGGTTTCAAGTTTATTTGTGTTTGAAATTTATTCAAAAGTTCGATCTGTGCTGCTTCTACAAGAAATCGTAGAAGTTTTGTCAACTTGAACATTTAGACTGCTGATTATGTCATCGATATATGGCTTTGTTAAAGCTTTGCAACATAAACCTAGTATTTTATTGGAATTTATAACTTTATTATTTATATATAAAACTGAATTGATTTAAATTTTAGCTGCAGTGTATTCATTTTTTACTTTTATTATATAGAATAAGATATTATTTTATTCATCATAGTTGAACTTTCAAGTATTACCTACTGGAAAATAGTATAATTTTTAATCACAGCAGTTTGTTTCATTAAAACATGTAACATTTGATTGACAAGATTCTCAATGATTCAAAAAAGAATAAGAAAATAACAACTACATCATACCTTGTTAGAAAAAATATAACGGTACGAGACATTTAGTTTATAAAATACGTATAATTTGACTTTTCATTTCATAATTGACTCTTTTTCATTTTAATCTTATGAAATTCATTTATATGCTGTCAGAAGTTGAGAAAAATTCAATATAAGTGAATTTAATTCCAAAAGTGATAAAAAATTACAATGAAAACAAAAAACTTATATATACCTTCACACAATTTTAAAATAACGCAAAATAGAACAATATTTTCTCAGTACGAACACATTGGATAAACTACAGCAACAGTATAAATTGTAACCCAATAGCAATTAAATTGATTTCCATAAATAGTTTTTATAATTTTTTACTTATTTAAACGTATCGGTATATGTATAACAATACCAATGTTAAAAAATCACCATTAAAACTTCAACAAGTAATTGTTAATAAATGACGTAAATAATTGTGAAACAGCAAGGACAGAAAAATTTACGCATTGAAAATCTTGCTAACAAAAGGTTTGTTATTTATTTTTATGTTTAAATAGTTCTAATATTTTAGCTGAAGTTTATATGTTCAACTGAATTTATTTTCGATTGAAAATATACAATTAGTCAATATATTCAAATACATCTAAAAATGTTGTATGATGCATTTTGTAAAATAATGTTACAAGGGAAAATCGCGTCTAGTAAAATACAGATTTAAAGATATAAAATCAAATTTTTTGTCGGTGATCGTCAGTTTACATCAATAAATATGAATTGTTGTCCTAATTACTTTTTCAACTGTCCTAACTGTACACTTGGCAAAGTTAAAACAATAATAACACTGTAAATGAATAAATATATAAAATTAACATGTAGTAGGTGATAAGTTTATATATTTATCTTTTGATATATATAATGAAACTGCAAGAATACATATTTAGAATTATTTTAATTCAAATAAAAGGAAAGCAGTACAAAAATATTGGAATAACCAGACAAAGGAAAATTTCAATTAAGAAATTTGATGAAAATAATATCGACAAAACTAAAACTAAAAGTATGTTATGAATTCGGTGTGTCAAAAACGATTCCTTTAGTCAGCAGTAACGCGTCGCAATACAAGTGCGCGAGAACATATTGAAAACTGCAAAGTGGTGAGGTGCGCGTATAATTACTTAGTGGGCGACACACATTGCCGTGAAGCCGTATCTCTGCGTGTTGCCCTGCGGTAACAACGAAACAAGCGAACATCCGGAGCTTCCGGCACATACTACGTCTCTCGGCATTGTGTCAAGACCTTTGTTCCAGTAATGTTTGAATGCGAAAAGCAATTATTCTGCCAAGAATGGCCTACAGCAATGAGACAGCTCTGCCATCATTTTGTCACACAAGCTGTTCCTCCATCAGTTAAGGTGGAAACAAGACTCTGACAAGTAATTGATTATCGTCTTGTTAGTTTTCTCATAGTCGTCTTGCAAAAGCGACATATTTTCCAAAACAGATCATGAAACATATATTATGAAATTAATATAATTTCGCTACCATAAAATTGAATTATTTCTTATGAAATAATTTTAGCTTCAAAATAATTTACCACGGAATCGATGAAAGGCAGCAATAAAGTTGCTGATCGCAGTCTTGTGGAACACAAAAGCCAAGCTTTACAACGATTGTAATTGTTTTGATTGAATTTCTTCCGACTAGGATAAAAGAAACAGACAGGGAGGTTCTTTTTCTCTATTTCTGAGATGAAGTTACTACGCGCAAACAATTTCAAGCGTTATGCGGATAAATGCACTCGTTATTCTCGCCCCCGGTTCTAATAATCCGACACCGCAAGCACCGTAATAATTGGATGCTCGGGGAGAAGTGCTTGAGAATTATTCGTTAATGATTGTCTTCGCCATACCCTTCAATTTTCGAGTCACGAATGCTACTTGGGCTGAATAACATTGAAAAAGTACATTGTAAGTAAGATTATTTTACCGAGGCAAGTTTTTTCTTTATTCGAACTGCTCTTTCATATACAAAGGATGCTCACTGAAAACAAACTATGCCAACTGAGTTAGCGTAAAATAATGATTAAAAAATGTTCTGCTTAAATATAATTGATCCATTTGTCTTTGAGTAGAAGAAGTATGAATTGTTTAAAAGAGCGCGAAACGGCTAAGGAAATCTAAATAAGCCGTGACAGAAGCGACACCTGCTTCCTGTAACAAATAGGTTTAATTACTGAACGTATATGCTTATGTCGTTACGAACAAGTTTATTCTTACAAAATAAGCACAGAGACTTGTGTGTGGTACTATCGCCGCGTAATCGATAAATACGTGCTGAACAAGTCACGGTTTCAAATTATCCAATAATCAACGAGTTTTTACCGATGCCGAGAAAACAATGATTTTAAATAAAAAAAGGTAATAGCTTTGCACATGGTCTGATCCGGTTTTAATTAATCGTGCTTCTGTTCACTTGTCGGAAACATACTTTTTAGCAGCAATTATGTTTCTGTGAGTACCTGCGTGGCTCTCGATTCAATTATCGCGGAGTACTGGAAAGCTATTATGAGCCTTTTGAGTGCGTAATTGCGCATTTGCGGAGAGGCCGCCGTCTCTTTTACGACGACCACTCTTCTGTCCGGGTAATGATTTCTCCGCTGATTGTCTATAAATTTTGACGACAGTTAACGTCGTTAGCGCGCCAGATCGACGCGCGAACCAGGCCGTATTATGCGACGAGTTTTCTTACAAGAAAGGATATTGTTAGTGTGGTAGTTTGCACCTAACTCAATTAGCCCGGTACAAATGCGCAAACCGCGCGACCAATTAAGCCAGCGCGTGCAGATGAAAGCGCCCTCGTGCGGTTATGAATATTGAAAAAGCCCGCAGACGAGTTGTTGTTCCACGAGCAATTTGGTGGCAGAAATGCAAACGCGCCGATAAAAAGGGTTTCAGCTGAGAACTCTCTTGGTATTCCGCGCCGGCGGGATGTTGAAAATAATCGTTAGCGAGAAACGACTATTGCGACTGTTACAGCGAAAACGCTTCAGATGAACGTTAGATGTAAAACTGTTTGGGAGAAACAAATGCTTGACGTCACATTAGGACGACGCTCATGACGCGTGGGATAAAAGTTAACGCGTTTTTCTCTTCGCGTGCCCAAGCTTTTGTTTGCGCCGACATAAAAAGCCGCCGACGCGCGCGAATAAAATTTGATTGTTATTGCGTTAAATTATTATCTGCGTTTTGGGTTTGTCGGCAATAATTGCGGTCAATCGGCGATGTTCTTCCGCATAGTGCGCGAGTATAATCGCGACTGTTGACTTGTTGCGATGGCTGTATGAATAATTTGAACGATCAATGACCAAAAGATAATCCGTCCGCGCGATTAAAGTATCGCTGTGGATAATAATCGGAGCCAACTGTCGAAGTCTCGGGGGACACCGGTCTAGCATTAATATTCTTAGCGAAACGGCGCTCATACTGAATAACTGTACCGGATAACTGCGGACGCGAACAAGCAAACACTCGGACCGATGTTGATTCAGCATCTACGCTTTAATATGGCACGGATGAATCTTTCATCCGTCTTCTCTTTCCCCTGCATATCAAGCAGACATGTTTGTTTTGCGCAATTGCATTCTGCGGAAATCTTACTGACGTATAAATTCAATTTAATTTGATTTCAAAAGCACGCTGTCAAGGAAATTGTCTCATTCCGTCTGCGACAGTAGAACCAAGCTGATCAAAAAAAACGTGCAGATGCAACCAAGATCGTGCCAACAATCGGGCTTTGTGTCGAAGAAAGACCTACTGTCGAGCAGAAACAGCCGGTGCATACGCACAAAGTGCTGTTGGCAAGCGTGAAATTCAAATCGCACGTGATGGACAGAGCACGTGATGCACACGCTTCAACTAGCATAGACGTTGAAACATCCATCCATTGCGTAGGCGCTAGTGCACGCTACTCCACACTCTTATTATGAGTCATACACTTCCGAGCATGAATCACCTACATACTGATTACGTCCGGGCTCTCGATGATACTTGTAGAAAGGAATTCGTTATATATCTGCCGGGCAGCATCGCTTTAATGCTCCGCGAATCACATTGTGTTTCTAGTCGTTTGTTTCCTTTCGGCTTTCATTTTATTTCAGACTTACGCTTACTTGTGTTGCTGTTGTGGTTGTTGTAATAGGGAATCGCTGAGGTGCAAAGTCGACATAATGACAACAGGGATCAATTTTAGGCCACGCAGTTATAGCGAA
This sequence comes from Psix sp. ZL-2020, assembly GCA_022817045.1. Lineage (NCBI taxonomy): Eukaryota > Metazoa > Arthropoda > Insecta > Hymenoptera > Scelionidae > Psix > Psix sp. ZL-2020. Next base: position 4,747 of record JABFQD010005930.1, read on the forward strand.
CAATACCACGAAGGCGAAAGGAATTTGTTTCTGTCCAATGATTTGCTTCGGTCGAAAAATTTACAATGAGAGCGTCCCTGCGATGAAGGGTTTGGCTCGTCAACAAACATAAATTACCATTTACTTCATGTATAAGATCATATGCTTCTATTAATTCAAGTTGTGACAATTACTTTTTGCGGTTTTTTAAGTATTATTTGCCCAGATTTTACACCATTTGGAATCAATAATTAATAAACCGTCTGGAATGATTTACGTTATATAAAACATAGTTCTGATGATTATTAGGCTGTAAAGAAAGCAAAATAGATCGTTACAAAAAGTAATTAGCTAATTTAAAGCAATAAATTTCATTCAATTGAGAGATTTCTTTTGAATCTTATTATAATATAAAAATAATCTATTTTTAAAAGTTATTAAGTAACATTTGTTATATAACGGTACTTATTTAAATTATTCTAGTACACTTTCATTTATTTCGGAATTCGGTGTTTATAAGATGTAAGGGATGGAAAAAGAGGGAGCCAGAAGCTGTTTAGAAGATAACTGTACTCGGAAATCCAATAAGTAAATTGATTCAGCAAAAATCTCATCTCCATAGTGATATTACAGTGCCTGTATAGTTAAGAGGTATCGGTAGTATATTTATTTATCGTATGAAGCTTATCAGATAAACAACTTCAATTTTTGTCGGATTATTTTCATTCATTAATATAATATCAGTCTCTACAAAGTGTATGGTAAAAAGATTCACAATTAATGATACATAGATTCGTAGATGAAAAATCATTACGATATATTTTGTTGAATTGATCGAAAGTTTAACATGCGATACTAGTAAACCCTAAATTTTATTAGAACATTATCATTACTCATAACCGTAGAAGTAAAAGCAAAGTATAAATGCAGGTGAAATCTATCGATTGAATCATACTATAAGCGAATAAATAACGTGGCAAAGAGCGTATAAGTATTTTCAATTTAATAATCGCTTTTTTCAACTAAGTGTGCGTGACGCGCTGTTGGCGTTCGCGTGTTTTGAAAAACTCACGAACTAACGATCCGGGGCCGATTAATTGACTCTGTGCACGAATAATAAATCGATTCTTGTTCAATATCCAATCGCATTCTTGAGTCGCACATTTTTTACTACGTGCTAAGAATAATGAAAAGCTAATCGCCCGAATTGCTTCCATACATTTAACTCCTTATATTTCGACAAAACAATAAAAAGAACAATACGAAAAGTTTAATTAAACAACGAAAGAGCATCTGCTTGAGTTTATAACATGCGCATTCAAGAAGAACATAGAGATTTTACCTTTGGAAACCACAGAAAGCAAACAATAAAAGACAAATCCCGGTAGCGCCTTTTTTCATTACTAGTAGAGTACAAAATTGCAAGGGAACGCAGATTGCGACGGTTTGGAAAATCGGTTGCTAACGAGACAGTTTTCGTTATGCATCGAAGAATGCTTTGTAGATAAAGGGAGAAAGGATTTTTCTAGTTAGCCAAACGTGCTCGAGGGAGCTACGCGGCGAGCCAAAGAAGGGCCCTCCTCTTTGCGCGAGACGTGCTCACACGTCGACATGCACACAGACCAAACTAACTGACAAGAGAGCATGCTGGAATGTCCACTTTGTGCTCTCTGGCTCAATCTCCTGGAGCCATGCAACGGTGAAGTGACCCACCGCCAGACACCTATCACCGCCACGAACTTACCACTTTGTCTCGTCCTTCTTCTGTTTCTTCTTTCTTCCACTCTTCTTCCCCCGTCATTATTGTCTGGGCACGCGTATTCCACTCAGACGTGCACAAATGGTTCGTCCTTTTAACCTTTTGCAGAAACCAAAGGCTTTTTTGTTTAGATACATTACAGGCGTACGTTTTACTCTTGTTTTTTGTTACTATAGAGTCATTAGATATAGAGATTTTGAAAAAAGTTAACAAATAGTAATGCGTTAAATGTTGTTACTTGATTTTATACTTCTTTTTAAAATGGTTAATTTCTTTAAAGTTAATTGTGCTTGATACGAATATCGACATCATTATTTAAGATTGCAGAGCAATTAAAAGTTATAAAATTTGTGACATTCAAATAAAGTTATAAAAGTATTTTTAATTAATACAATATTTTTATGTTATTTTTGAATTTATTAAAAATCGATAATTAAAATAAATTTTTGCATTAATTGATGAGTTCTTTCATTTTATTTTTGTAGTTTTTTTGTGTTGAATCAACTTGAAAAATTTTATTTTCAATACGATATATATTACAGACAATGACAAAATAATGACAATTATTTATTGACTGTTAATTCTGTTTTATAAAACAACATACTGTTAATTGTTGGCTAATCAAATTGAAGATATCAAAATGACAATTATTGTTATAATGTCCCATTTTAAGTATATATGTAAATTAATTATTGAATGCATTTTGCATGACTAATAATGATACTAAATGCAAGTTCGATAATCGAAGGATTAAAAAAAATTCATATTTTCCAAAAAGGTAAGTTTAAACTTTTCTAAAGAATTGAAATTATTAAATATTTTCTGCTTCTTTTACATATGAATCCATAGTATTCTTAATATCATATTCCTGATGGACGACTAGTATATTATTAATTAGGATTCAATCTAATACTGCTACTTGTTGAAAATATATTTCAAATAAAACTTTGGTATGAAATTTTAATTTCAATTTTTTACACGATTGCTTGCTCTGTTTCAAAAGTGTTCATTTTTCTAAAATGTATTCATTTTATTAAACTACGCTTTATCGGCCAAAATAATATTTAATAAGGTTTTAATAATGGAAATTGCGATTCTCACACGAATGTCTATATATTCTTGATAGTCATAGTATTCATGGTAATTAGATACTTTCTTATAAAGAAACTTTATTCTTTATTACTAAAATACCATTTATTTTATACGTTTCACGCCAATGAAAAGCACAATATGTAGTTATATATTTCTACTACTATATAATTTACGAGCAATTTTTTAAAATATATTGTTATGACAAGAATCATCGGAATTTTATTTCGATATTTGTAGTATGCCGGTATATTAATATATTAATAAAATAATGTCCAATTTATATACTAACAATAAAACTGCAAATAAATAACATTTTACAGAAGTTATAATTTGTAGTGGCATCTTTACTTATTTTCAACCATGTGTTATAACTTTTTGCGATAAATTTTTATTAACAATATTATGTAATATTATGTAAGATATTTGTTAGAATCATCAGTCAAAGAAAAAAGTTAATCCAACTTCTAGCGTGATTCTTGGAATAAAAATTTTCGTTTCTTTGTGTCCATGTAGTTTATTTCTTTTTAAAAATTTTCAGCTAACGAATTATGAAATAAACAACCGATAGCTCCGTCTATTTATCTCTCCATTTTGAAAACGAAAGCGACAATGACAGATTGCTTCTGTGTGCCATCACTCTTAATTCATTAACCATTTGGTCAAGTGTTCCTTCGCAATTTAGACTGAGTTACATGGTACTGCAAAATGAACGTCTTTCAGTATATTTTACCGCTTACTTGTAATTGCTTTTGATTGATTTTCTATTCACATTCGATAGTTTCGAAAGGATTTTTTATTATAATTTTTCATAAATTTATATATATCATCATCACTTGATTTCGACTAATTTGATGAATTCCACCATGAAAAATGAAAAAAGATACATTTATGAAATGAATCAAAATATATCAAAATCATTCAAATATTGATTATTAACAGCAATCTTCCGTTGAATGGTTTATCTATTAAAATATAATTTATTATACTTTTATGTAACTGTCTAAAAGTAAAAGTAACAACGGTAACATCATAAACGATGTAATTCGATTCGTTTTTCTCATTAAATAAATCATTATCAGGATCGATTGATATTTAAACTACATCCTTCATAGCGTCGAAATGAATAAGTCATGTTAGAAATCAGATGCAATGATAACTTGCTGCTTAACTCGATTTAGCAACGCAATGGAAACAAGCAGTGATAAAACCATATCTGCAAGCAATTCGTCTTCCAATTTGTGCTTCTTTCTTCGTAAATCTGATTTTTGTTTTTTTATAGCATGATAAAAATGTAGATTAGACGCTTTGTCGGCAAATTATGTAACAGTTATTGCCATTACGATCTGTTTATCATTACAAATGATGCAGCTCGCATTGTACTTGGCAATATAAATTTTTAAGATGTTCTTAATTATGACTCGTACCTAACAATTACTTTTACAAGCAGATCGTATAGTTGATTATTCGTGGCCGTTATGTATTTGATATACTTATTTATGCGTTCAATAAGCGTCTCGAAATAAATTCTCTGAGCTGTTAAATACATGATGTGTCATGGCGCATTTACAGAAGTAGCCTTGCATCTCATTGACCTTATCGATCATTTTAATCAACATTGATTCATGTTAAGATCTATAAAAATGTTCGTTATGCTGCAGTTAAAAGTATTTGGTTCGCCTATATATGGAAAAATGAATTCTCACCATTTCATTATGAAACTATCTCGTGTGTGTATATCTGTGTGTATTGTCCAATTTGCGAAAAATGTTAACAAATTTATTATTTGATATATTAATAACTTCATTAGACTGTACATTGTTATGGACAGAAAATGTTGTCTCGTCCAATTTACGGGAATTCGAGAGGAAGTTTTTGTCCGCGACATTACCTGAAAGTGACGGCAAATTTGTATTCAGGTTATTTCGTTTTTTCCTTCTTTTCTCGGTAAGGCAGCTGAGCTTGGTTTAATTCATCTTATACACTTTTTGTCCCAGGTGAGTTTTAGTAATCTACACCTTCGAGCTACTTATACTTTGAGCGCAATAAGTGACTAAGATATTACAAAGTTTTCGCACGCAAAAAAGCATCTAAGTTTTCAGATGCATACAGAACTTTTCTCTTCTAAACTGCATGGCATCAGACAAAAACTAATTACATATTGTTTGTTTTGTTTGGCTCGACATATGTATTATAATCTTCTACCGCCATGATCAATTTTCAAACATTTAGGTGATAAAATATATTTTTTATTACAAGATCACAATATTCACACATTTATTGCTTAAAAGTGAATGTATATACCGAATTTTTTGGCGGTTTTAATATTCATTTCATTTTGGTACAATAGATTTATATGTGTGAGCTGTAATGATCATTGATATTGATGTACGCCATTACGCTAGCAATTAGTCATTGCCAGTTTCAGCTTATTATGACCTAACATATTATCACTATGGTAGCGCACTAATCATCATAGAAGAGACACACTTATGAACAGTAACTGAATCATAAAGAATATTACAGATCGACCTACTTTATATGAAAATAAGCCCATTATTCAGATGTAAATAGACGTGCAATTGACCATACAAATAAAGTAATTGGCAAACTTGACGTTTCAAATCTTTTATCTTTTGAAAATTTTAATAATTTAATTTCAAAAGAAAATAAATT
>JABFQD010005931.1:0-10248 GCA_022817045.1 Psix sp. ZL-2020
ATTCATTGATTCTTAATTAAAACATTTTGAATCTGAGAAAAAATTTTGAAAACAAGTATTTTACTATTTAATGAACAATTTTTAAAATTATATTTATATGATAAATGTATATACTATATAAGAGAATTGTAAGAGAAAAGTTTATTTCAAAATAATAAAGGTGTACTCAGTGTGAGTTTATGTATGCTCAGTACACGGATACGGAAACTGTTTCAATTATTTTGATGAAAGGAAAAATAACCAGTATTACAATTATGAGAAGGGATTCGTTAATAAAATTTTTAAAGGAATTAAAAACTTATTATTCTTTCATAGAAAACAAATAATTAGTTTTTGATTATGTTTTTATCATGTATCAAAATGTGGAAATGTTTGAAGAATTAAATAATAATTGAAGTTGTGTAATGATTTGTTACTACAGTTGTTTATCATTAATTTTGTTTTTGGAATAATTATCATCAATGAAATTTACTTGCGCATGAATTAAATATGTAATAGCAAAGTTCAAGTCTCTTCATTTTTCTATAACCTTTTATTTTAGGATGGATTCCTATACTATTAAAATTTTTTATTTATATATTTATCTTATATTTTCGTAGAATATACCAAACTACTTTTCTATGTTTATAATTAAATTAATTAAATTACAGACTATAACTTAATAAATGACAATAATAATGTTTTTGTAACAAGTATAATGAAACTCATTGTTTTTATTGATGTATAAGAACGAAAGTTTACTTGTTATGAACATAAGTATATAGTATAAACATTTTCACGTTAAGATAAAAATAATTCTTATTATTTACCTGTCATCAGAAAAAATTAATTTCATTTTCCTTATAAAATGATGGGCTTAACAGCAGGTTTCATACACGTTGTGATACAAAACTAAACTAGATTTTTTTTAATAAAAAATTCTAGCTTCCAAATTCATTTCAACACTATTTGAATCTTAAGCAACTGAATCTAAATTAGATAAATCTCTAAATAATTGCAATAATCCGTGTACATGATGTTTTTTTCAAATCTTTGAACGTTCCCAATAATTTTATAGATTACGTTACAACAAAAATGAAGATCACGTAGAAGTTAGGAATTGGAAATGGTTGATCGTTACATACTTTTTCATTCTCGAACTCAACAACATGGAAAATATCGAAACGAATTAGTAAAAAGGTGGAAGAATAATAATAAACTTCCGTTAAATGGTTGATTTATTTGGTAGTGTTTTTCGCGTCATAAATTCTGAACAGACAAACTACACTGTTACAGCGTGTTGCCGAAAGTATTGTGTCCAACATGGGCAGGGCGCAGTTCTAAACAAGAATGAAGTTGGCAACGCGACATGAGAACTACTGAGGCAGCAATGTATAAAACGCTCTTTGAATGATTTATGCAACTTCAGACTGTTACACTAACCGAACATCACTAATATTTGACGTCAAATCAAACATTTATGAAAATGTATTTTTATACAAAAAAATTATTCTATTTCAAATATCAGTCAATTCAAATAAGATTTAAAAAATTAAGACTTCAAATATGATTAATTTCAAATATCATATGACACAAATAAAATATATTAATGATAAACATTAAATCAATTATATATGCCCGTAAAACATTGAAATTAATAAAGTAAAAAAATTGAAATGAAAATTGAACACTTATTATTTTATTCAAAATTCAATTAAAGAAATATGAGTGTTAATTGATCTTTTTGAGGTTTACCTCAAACAGATGTGAATTCGAATTAGATCTTTGTAATTTTAAACGATTCTAATTACAAACTCATCATAACAAGAATTAAACTGACGTACTGAACGTGAATCACATTTGAAAAATGATTACGATTACGGAGGTCGGTATGCACTTTAAGCCTTCAAGTCATTGGTTCTTATGATGCAGGAAGATATTGGAACGCTTTTGATACTAGTGATTGCAATTCAAGACTTGGATTCTATAACCAGACATGCGCTTTGGGCTACAAGCTTTGCGCATCAAAACGCCACTGTATAAAATTGTGCGCAAACTTCAGAAATAAAAGCTCGCGCATTATTTTACAGTAGCAGTTTGATGTGCGAAACCTTTTAGTCCGATCAAAGTTTGAATTATAATTCACCTTTAAAAGAGACAAAATTTATGAAAACAACCATTATTTACGTAAAATCCACGTAATCATAAAGAGTTCTTATTATTTTATAAACCAATTAAATCATATATTTTTAGACAAATATGATTAGATGGGTTAAATTTTTTTTTATTTAACATAAATATATTTTATTTAGTATAAATATCTCTTGTTTATCAAATATTTAACTTACTTAGTAATTAAAGAAATGAATAATTTAATAACTTAATAAATTTGATAAACTTTTTAATATGGAAAGGTGATAGTGTTTTTTATACATATAATTTGGAGTAAAATAAATATAATAAATATATAAGTAATATAAAAACATTATAGTGCAAAAGTTTATTTCAGTTTAGAAAAAGGTATATTTCGAACGGCTGTTGTTAACAGAAAAGAAACTAAAGTTAGAGTTTTTTGCTCATTTTTTTGAGAATGAATTTCAATGTTGTTTTTCCACTACAAGGTTATATTGTTTCGCAGCGAATAAATACCGTATGCACACCTAAACTATGTAAAAATTTTACAATCAACAATTCTTTCTTTTCGAAAAAATGTTTGGATTATTTTGCTAAAAAATGTAAAAATAGATGACCTTATTTGTTACAAACAATCTTCAATTTAGAAAACAAATCTAATTTCATGTTTTTCATTCTTTATAAAACATAGTTTGGATTGAATATATTCTGCAGATTTTATTCAGAATTCAGGAGTTGTGTAGCAATAGTTTAATATTAATTATAATTTATAATAAAATAAATATTAAATTATCAGTGAAATTTCTGTTTATATTTCACTATTTCATATTTCATTTCTAATAATTTTTGCGTGTTTTCAATCAATTTTGTTTTGCAGAATTTGATGAAACTGAAATATATCATAAAATTCTCTTTTTTTAAACAAATTTTATCTAAATTCATTTTGTTTCTTTTAATATATTTTATTTACAGATCAAACATATAAGATGTGATGATACCAATTTCGATCAAAATATGTGTATCTAATATTCCATAAATTTCAAATGATCTTATTTATTCGAGCTCGAATAAAAACATAATAATAAGAATGGTTATCACTAAGCTTCATGTTTACGTTTATTTCAAATCAAAGATATTGCAACATTCAGCTTTAATTATTCTTTTTTATGTTCTAGTAAATGAACATATTTAAAAAATATAAAGGATTCGGCAATTTCTTTATATCTCTTACTCTGTTCAAGTTTCCACAGTCCTAGAATATTGAGCTCCAACACAGAAGTCAAAGGAAGCAAATAAAATCAAAGCATTACGCCGACTACTCGGAAAGTGTTTTAATTTGATAACGTGAAAAACTCACAACTTATAACATAAAAAGTCCACATAATTGAAGTCTCAGAAATGCATACAACCAACTTGTTATCGGGCGGCAGTTACTTTGTAGAATATAATTTTAAACTTTATACTTTTTTGAACTCAAACCAAAACATGTCAAATTAACATGCTAGATTTTTAAGTACGTATATACGTATCATTAAAAGCACGCCTTATTGAATTCGGTAAACAATGTTGTTGAGTGATTAAATCTTTTGCAATAGTTCCAAGTATTAGTTAACCATAATGTAATAAAAATCAAATTTGTGTAGAATACAATAAGTGTGCCTCATTATGCACATCGTATTAGTGCAAAAAGCTTTGACGGGCAGTCGATTGTGAAGAAACCAGTGGTAACACAGAATCGCCCTCTGTTACAGACCCGTCGAAACAACGGCAACGCATTAGTTAAAGCCACTAAACGCAACCGTCAGACAACTAAGTCGATCTCGAAACGAGAACCACCGCAACAAAACTTGCTTCGAGGAAATGAGAAACCCTTTGGATCGGCTGATTTAACTTTGAGAATATCTTCACTACTGTGTCTATGATGTTCCTTTCTCTCTAACCCAGGATGAATTCATGATAACACAAAGGCGAAAACGCTCAGAGCCACGACAAATGGTCGAACAAGAAATGCAAAATGAACACACCAAAAAAATCTCTAAACTATACATTTTGTTATTATAATAATTGTAGTGAATTTATTGTGTTATAAAAATATTTAGGTATTCAATAGTATAGAAATTTGAGGAGTTAGAAAATCTGATTAAACATTAAAGTTTTTAGGCAAATCCAGAAAACATTAAGTTATATTGAATACACAATATTGTCCGATATTAAAAGAAGGCCACATACTTTATTCCCATAAATTATTTAAATATAAATGTAACAATAAAATTCTTTTCTTATTCTCATCTAATTTGCAATTTCAATTGATTACATAGTTCCATGTGAACATGTAAAAAAAGCGAATAAATTGCAGGATTAAATTTTTTTACCAAATAAATAGCACTTGTACATTTATAAACTTCTGACAAATGACTTTAATTTTATCGTCTGAGGAAATGGATTACAACATTCACAGAAAATTAAAACCACAAAAAGGTCGAAATCTTAATGTGATGGCATATTAATCAAGTTTAAAATAAAGCTTGCGTATGTGCAAAACGCGCTTCACGGGATGAGACTCAAAAGTCGTTCTGTGAAGTAGATTCCTCTGGTTAATGGCAGGCACATTACGTAACACGTCTAAGAAAAGCAAAAAATTTAATTCTCGGAAGTTCGCGAAAGAACTGCGCACCATCCAGCGTGCACTCGACGAGTGCAAACTGTTGAATATTCGACAGCAGGTGCTTGACAAGATACGGGTTCTTGTTGTCGCAAAGAGGGAAATGTTGATGGATCTCTGAGATTCGCATGTTGCAAGCGAATTTGTGACTGCCGCTCCAAGCCTTCCTTGCGCACGCGCAGCCGATATTTTGGTACCACCGAGTATGCATGTTCAGACATGAAAAGCAGGTCTTCTGATGTAATTGCCTATGTTTTTATTACGAAAGTCATTATTAATGCAAACGTTTATCAATTCTGAGACACTAATGCAAGCAACTTGTCACAAAATTATAACAAGATAATCATGAACTATGATAATTCTGTGCAGAATGTAATTGTAAATGCATGGTTTATCAAAGTGTGATCCGATTCGACAGCGAGTCATTTGCATATTGCTGCGATTTGTGTGTTAAATGAGAACTTAGGACGAACAGAGATTCATGCCTCGTTTGAAATTACTGCGTCCGGTGAAAATCAAATTATCACAAATAAGTTTAGCTGGTAGAAAGGTGACGTCTACGAGCAACCTTTATTGCTTCTCGACTTTCAAATCAGTTTCGTTGTTCCTTCTTGGTATATCAGGTCACATTCGAAATCGGCCATGGATATTGGTTTTCGAATAAACTTTATTGCGCTTACAAAAAATTCACTCAACTGAACATATTATTTCCGGGCATTTTTTAATGATAATGTTCGTCAAAGACGCGATTTTTTACAATTTTTACATTTTAAAGATGATGGATGATGAAAGATATTTTTATCAGCTTTTACACGATTCAGACATCACCGAATATTGACCTGAATATTGGAAGGAGTTTATTAATATAAGGAGGGTAATATCTTGAAGGCATCATTTATCTAGATATTATGCATGTGGACGACATGAAGAGATTCTCATTCATTCGCTGAGTGCAGTCTTACCTTTGTGATCGCAACAAAATCTATACAGCCACCGCGATACATGACTCAGTACACTATTCCCATTTTCATTATTATATCTAGCATTTCCGACTATCTTTAATACGTAGAGAATAAAACATGCAGACATTATTTTATTTTAATATAAAAAAATTTAACTTATTTGTCAACATTCAAGTTTTTACTTCTAATTGAATCAGCATTGCATTTTTAATTTAAAATAACATCACGTAAGAAAATAATTATTTTTCATAGTTAATAATTATTTCACACGCTACTGAATATATAACTGTTTTTTTTTTTTTTTGAATTTTGAAATATAACATGCTCAAGTAAATCAGAAATAATTTTTTATTCAAAACGATATGAAATCTACAAGAAATCACTTTTAAGAGATTGGACTTTCATTGTTCGTGTTTACATTAGGGCATGATTTACAACTTCATTTGCTAATGCTGCCGCTAACCATAATCTGAATTTCATCAAGCAACTACATGATTATAATGAGAATAACTCTGCTGTCTAATGCTTCACTGAGAGAATGTTTTCAATATTTTTGGTATCAAAGCATCAAAGCAAATTTACTGCAATAGCCGTTTTTAACAAGCATTTTTATCATAAATTAAATTAAGAATGATTCAAGAACATTTGGATGATAAGGAAATTAAATACCAATAAAACATTCTATAAAAATATTTTCAAATGAATGATATTATGACTGTTTTAAAATAAAAAAAATATTTTATTAAAAGTACACATAAATTAATTTAGCATTTTTACAGTCACTTATTTACATGGAGAAAAACATTTTTTTTTCTCCCTTGAGAGAGAAGTATTCCCTTGGGAATAAGAATGTGTTTTTCTCCATGAAAACAAAATAAAAAAATATGTTATTATCACGAAAAATATCAAATGTAACATAGAAGAATGCCAATTTATCTCACGGGGATGAAGATGACAGAGAAACCGTATGCAATTCAGACTGCCTTCGATTATATCATATTCAGTTTTCACTTTTCGAATAATTAGTTATTTTTCTCCTTTGTTGTATAATATACTATTTTATAGCCATTAGAAAAGTAAATTTAAAATACAATCACTGTTTCGATTCGTTTTTTAAATTTTATTTAGTTTCTTTTTCTACATAACAAAATCAAACGCATTTTTTGGACACAACAAATATCAAAATTAAAGCAATATAAATTTGATTTCATTAGAATAATTACAACTTCTGGATATATATATACATACATCTTTTACCCAAATCTTGAACTTGCTCGTTAAAATTTGGATGATGTATTCAATGGAGTGTATTAGAAGATTTGAATAGCTTGAAAATGTTAATAAAATTTAAAGTTTACATGGCAGCAACAATATAAGTTCACTCTTATAATACAGCTACTCTAAATAATTCAATAAAATTTGGTATTTCCTATCATAATCTAGTGAATTGAAAATTCTCTAATTAAGATGAAAATCCAAAGGAAAATTGATATAAACTAACAAGCAAATAAATTCAACGGATATAAAATTATTTCAATATGAATTTTGCATTCAAGCGAAGTTCGAGTTTTAACGAATTCCGCACTTTTTCATTATAGTCAAATTCATTTGTCTTCTCTAACACAAATTAATCAAATCAAAAAAGTAAAAAAAACTCTTCTTGTATCGGATCGAACTTCCACTATTCCATTAAAATTTGATGATTAGCTTCGAAAAACAAACAATCAGCTATGCATGAAAAGATAGTTAATCATGGCATGCATTCTCCGATGGCTCCATTCGAATATAAATAATAACAATTGCTGGCGCAGCATCGCCGATTTGCAATAACTAATGAGCGCTAATTATCGAGCGACCCGTACAATTATTATAAATCCTCGGCATTTAATGCAAAGCATTGAAAGGTAGCGATGCTCGCTTCATTTATCGATGGCTCTTTAATACCCGGACATTCGTCATCAGCGATAAACCCGGTGACTATTGTTATCAGGAACTCCGCAAATGTAGAAATGCGTCAAATATTAACACACGAATATCGCCAGGGTCGATTTCACACGGACTTGCTTCCCTCTCTCTAGATCTCCTAGACAAGTTGCGATTAGAACAACACGAATCGCAGTGGATTTGTGATCGTGCGGTAAATTCGCACAGTAAAACTGTTCCAGCGATAAAACTCACCGGCACTTTAGTTCAGTATTAATTACTTCACGATGACAGGTAGTTCACCTTTGTCATTGTGCAACCGTCATACACGAGCAAATCGTATTCACACAAAAGTTCACGACGTTAATGAGCGAACTTGAATGAACGGAATTAAAATTCTATATGCATCTCGAAATCTGAAGTTTACCTGGGTAACTGTTCTTTCATTAATGACCAATTAATTTTGATGATTTTAAGCTAGTTTGGCAAACAATTTTTCTTAATAGAATAATTATTAAAGCGCAAATGTCATTCACCATAACATCAAAAAATCAGTCGAGATTCATTGGTTAATATAAAGCATTATTCGATTTTCATTCGATGTTAATGAAAAATTACATACATGCGTGGATATAATTTAATGAATTTCAGTTAATAATACTTGATACATTTTTACATTGATGGTAAATGAAACAATGACGAAAAAGAGCTTTTAAATTACACATTCGATGGAAACATAAAATTTATTCAATGATATAACAAAATTATGGATCAAAACATTTAATGTGAATTTAATTACAATAGTAGATGTTAATTGGTTAAATATAATGCACGAATCAGTGATTATAATAAAAGAATGCAAAAATAATTATAAATTTACTAGAGATATCATTACACTTGGAATTAAATGTTATGTGAAATGGATGTAATGTAAATTTTAAATGAACCGAGTCATTTTCGAGAATGTGATGATCCGAAAATAATATAAAAGTCCATACAAATAATTAATTATCAAAAAAATCCTGAAAACCTTTATGATATTGTAGACAATATATGCTTTATGGTACATTGAACTCGCCAAGATTGTAGTTCGAGTTTAATTTTCTGTAAGCAAAAAGTATTCGTTTTTCGCTCCAGTGAAAATTTTAATTCAAGCAATAATGAAACGAAACATTTCAATGTTTAAAAAAAAGTCTGATGGCTAAAAAAATAAAACATTGTGATCAATTTCTTGACAAATATAATATCAGTTGAAAAATCAAAGTTTTGTCTGATAACTTTTTGTTTCTAATGAAATTTAGTAAAAAGTTCAAGAGAAATATACTAATCCTTGATATTATGGTACAAAGATTCATTATTATTTAAAAGTTACACCAGCTGCTGCGCCATTATCGTGGAACTATTTTTCAACACATGCTTCAACTGACATTTAAAGTATGCAGTCCGAATCATAAGAAAACTTTGTACAATTTTTCAAGTTCAATATCAAAAAAGTTTCATCCTCATTCTTATATATTACTGAAATAAATACATATGATCAGTCAGTCATGTTTAAAATAAGCATTTTTCTTATGTTCAATTGTTATCAGAAAAAAAGTATATAAATCAAAAATGATATAAAAATGTTCTCCATCCATGTATATAATTCATGGATCATATAGCTTTTATTGTATAGAGACTTTCCAGATTTTCAGATTTGAATAATAAACTTTCATTCAGATTCATGCTAGTTTCCACACAGGACATTGACTTCCGTTAGTTGATATTTGAACTTCAGAAAAATCACGTTTCATTACCGTAACTTCGAGATAAAGTTTCATCTACAGATCAAGTAGTTTTATCTCCAGAAATGTTAGTTCAACGATTCACTGTGATATTCCGTTTCTTTGTCATGTTAAACCAAGGACTTTTAAAATAAAGCAATAATTAGAATAATTATTTCGCTGAGTGCCATATAAAGTTGCTAAATTGCTGTTACCTTCGAAATAACAAAGCATTACTTTACAGCGCTAAAAATATCATCAGCTATGAAGTATTTTTATTACATTTTTTATTATTTTAAATGATTTGTAATTTTCTTAATATTGTTACTGCGTTCATCACCATTTTTTCTGTTAAAGACCAAATAAAATATTACTGAATGTTAAAAGGTTAATCACAATATGTATGATAATAATAATAACAATAATAATAATATTCTTATTTTAGTCAAAATGAAAATAAACATTATTATCCAAGTTAAAAAAATTTATCCATAACTTTATCAATAAGTAATGAAAAGTTAATTGGATCTTTTCAATTTTAAAATTTATTGAATATCGAGACGAAATCTATTTACGTCATATAATAGATTGATAATTATTTTGAAACCTGACAAAACTCATATTTCCCAATTTATTGACGAACAATAGCACCTTTGATAATGCCATATAATATTTAAATATCTAAATACCGGCTTTAACAACAAATTAAACGGATTGATTATAGATGCATTAATTTTGTTGTCAAGCTATATAAATATTTAGAATTAATTGGCAAAAACTAGAACTTACTGGTAATAGTTTGAAATCAATTTTCTACTTCAAAAAA
>JABFQD010005932.1:0-10246 GCA_022817045.1 Psix sp. ZL-2020
CGAAAAAAATTTTATATCGTCCAAGATTAACAAAACTATGCGCAATGTTTTGCAATGCACATAGTGAATCTAGACCTGAATTTTTAGGCGATTCGGAAGTAGCGTTGTAATCATAAGATAGAGTTTTATTATAATTCTGTAATATAATTTAGAGAGCAGAAATTATATATTAAAACGAGAAATAGAAAATACATTTTAATATTTCTTATTAAAACATTTAAATCAACACAAAACATGTAATCCTTCACTCCCATTGCTGGAGGGAAAAGGAAGGTGGAAAAGATAGTGAATGTCTAAATTTTGACTAAATCTCACTATTTTTATTGTTAATTAATATCTGGCGCTCCCAGCATTTCTTATTTTCTATGTCACGTAGATATTTTCTGTGAGAATTAATGCTTTCATTTTGTTTTCAGGGAGAAAAGCCCGCTCTTATTCCCGAGGTAAAGCTTCTCTTCTAACGGATACAAAACATGTTTTTCTCTCTCCAGAGAGAAGCATTTCCTTAACAATAAGAACGTATTTTCCACCGGAAAACGAAATTAAAATGTAGGTTATATACTTCAATACGAAAAATATGTATGTAATATCGGAGGCAAGCAATTTATTCCACGGGTAAGGATGGCAGAACTTGACTATATCTTGAGCTTTCGAATGCATCTCGATTATGTTTCGCTCAGTGACTTTATCATGGGAAGATGGGCTTTTTTCTCTCGTTGCATAATATACTATTATAATTTTCATGCGAAACTATTTTTAATTAAAAGTATGTAAATGATACTATACTTTATAATATGAGAATGAAATACATTTTTTAAGATTAGCAACAAAAGATATTTTCTAAAAATTAAATTTTGTTTTTTACCAACATTTTTAATTTATATTAAGAAATGCCCAAATATTATTTTTTTAATTTGTATATATTTTAAGTTCCTTTTTTTCCTTTTTATTGAGTGACCTTAATGTGAAAATCAATTTATAAGGTACTTTGCGAAACGACACTTTTTAATATATACTTATGTTGCATAAATTCTAGACCTAATTGAGTCTAAACTAAGAAAAATATATTCAAAATAAAAAAGATCCGTTATATATTTATATAACCACATCCTATATTTTCAAGATTTTCTCCCTATAAAAATACACAATAGTCAACACTAAATTTTGATGATAAATTAAAAAAGAATGAAAAATTCTTTTATTGTAAAATTCCATTGATCATTGTAATAGATGCGCCACAAAAACTGTAAAACTTACCGCAAAAACCGCTTGGTGTCGTAAAGATTGGGTAATTTACGGCTTCCTTCACTTGTTATTGAAGATAAACGGATTGTAAGAATTATATTACAACAATTATTAACACTCTATCATCATATTATAAGTCTATAAATCACAACTGCCAATTCGCCAATTGAAAAACCATTCCTCTAAAAACAGCAATTACATGTTTTTCTCATTAAATTTGAACACGCTGTTATTTATTTTAAAATTAACATTTTCCATGGTGGTATTATTAACGTGATTTTTTCGTACTGTAGAAGCATCCACTGAACGGGTTTATTAAAGCGAAAAATACGCTTGTAATTTTTGTAGATGATAAAGAGAAGTTACTGATAAGGAATCAACAAACACCCTAAAACAAAGAGCAACAAGATGCCCAGTTGTGTGACCACACGAATGTAGAAATACAGTCGGTTTAAGCATAATGGCGTAATTATCCATAGCTGAGACAAATTGCATACACGCCTGAACGTGGCACCATCATGCTGTTCTCATGTTCGCCTGCTCCTATGTGCCGCGTGGGTGTGTCCAGGTACTTCGTTACACTGTTGGCTAGACTAGGATGTCTTGAGGACGTGCGATTGTCTCGTTAATTCACGGCAGGATACTTGTCGCTTTTCCATCGACAAATGATCTACTCCGAGTAACGTCGTGTATTAATTGTATCTTGTTCGGCGCGAAAAAGTTCACCTGAATATACTTGAGCGAGTCACGTGTTACTTTTTCATCGCATTGTTTTTTCCCTTTAATTTTTGTTTACATTGAAGAACATTCAAAATATATCAATGAATAAGTGAATTGAAATTCCGCGAACGTAATAAAGCATGAAATTGAAAAATATAGGGAAGTCCATGTTATTTATTAAATCTAATTAAGTATGTAAAACATACTAAAAGCGCTAAAATTTTGAAAATAATCATGTATTATGTATATTAGGTTAAATGAATGGTGTTGAAGAATTTAATACAAGTGTTTATAAACATCATATATCTTAAGGCACAGAACATGCATAAGGTTAAAGCACATAACCTTCAAACTTCCTTTTCACACATTATTTCCGAATTAAAGGAAACTTGCAGATGACATGGTGTTATTATGGTGAACAGAGCGTATGTTTATTATGTTCCAAATGAACGAAACATTTAATTTAATTGAACACAAATTTTGAAGTTTTTATTACTTTTCTTTTCATGAAACACTTTTGTTTTGCAAAATGAAATCAAACAATGGTTTGTATTTACAAGAAGATACTTACTATTATATTGATTGATTAATTAAATTGTTAAATTATGAATTAATTGTAATTACTATATGAAAAAAATGTTTAAAACTACATCAAATAGTACCATTAGACATAAATTAGTGAATATAGAATTCATGAAATGGCATTACTGTAAAGACTATTATTACAAGTATAGTAGAATAAATAACGCGTAATTTGTTCAAATGAATTGTTGATCGAATGTATACGATTAATTGATGCGAAGATTCATTGGAAAAGGGTGGGGCGAGGTGAAGTTGTCTGGGCATCGAGGACAGGTATGAACAATTGCTTGGACAAGTAAAAGCGGCTCGACGCTTCTGCGGATGGAATCTTAACGAGCGTACAAAGAACGTGTCGTTGACAGGCGCAATTCAACGAAGGTGGAAACCGGCCCTTGAGACAATCCTACGCGAACGAAACGGGATGAGACGACGCAAAAATGTAGTTTCCCATCAAGTGGCGAACCGCAACGTGGTAGCGGAGGACGCGACGGCTCCGAGCATTGTAAATTGTATTATACTACCGTATGCAGATGCTCGCTAGTTCCAAAGCTAAGATACGCAATTGTCCTGTGCGAGCATATGCAAGACGAAGGACTTAGGTGCTGCGACGACGCCTAACATCTCGGGCACACAGTTTATTCTGCGTGGCCATTTATAGTAATACATTTTAACCATTCGATCGTTCAAGGAGTACGCTTTTCAAAGAATGGTTTCTTGAAAACCATAGAGTAAAGAGATGTCAAATATAATTTAAGAGTAGTCTTTGTTTCAGCGTATTGAGAGATAAAACAAATAAAAAAGCTATTCGGGCTTTTACATTTATGAAATGCATATGAAAAGTTTTGCTCGATCGATGCGAAAACTTGGAACATTAATCAAAGTTGGCAAAAGTAAAAAAGCGTGATTGTTTGTATGCGAAAATTACAATTATGTCCAATTAAAAGGCTAACAAATGAGAATTCCCGTGACCTCACCTTCACCTTTTGCTGGCGTCCCTAACTCGAAGCAATAAATCCCGTGCATTCTTACTTTTGTCGCACAAATGAAAATTATGAGCAACGTGTATACAATTATATATGGATATCCATGTGTGATCGCTAAAATGAACTTTTTCTCTGGTCGGGGTATAATAACTTCATACGACATTCACAATCGTACGTCACAGTTATTTATCCATTTAAAGTCAACCGTACTCAAACGCAACTTCCATAATCATGCGCATTATGGAAACCTCTTAATGTGTCTTTTATTCTACTCGTTATAACCGAGACATCATAAACAAGGATATCATCTAAATTGTATGCAAATTGTGGCTAAATATTTTTGCTCTTTTCGTTCTAGCATTATAACAACACACTTATGGGGTTTGAGGTCTTCGGCAAACCGTTTCCGTGTTTTTGAATCTTGTCAATCTCTAATGTAAGAAACTTAGCTGAGACCGTGTATAATCTTTCCCAGTAATTAGTTCATCATTTTTACGTTATTTGTGTTATAAAAAATCACATATGTATAAATTATTTCATATAGAATTTCATTTTTACATAGGAAATAGGAACAAATTCGTGTTTATACCTTTGACGGCATTTTTTCAAACGAATGTGAAACTAAGAGATTAACTTTCAGCAGAAAATTCGAATGGTAGGCTATTGATACATTATTCGCCAGCAGACTATTGTTTGTCAATCTGAATTTTATTAAGGTTATCTTTAAAGTCTGCAATGTAAAATTTGCTGAATAAATTAGTTTATTTTCCAATAATGTCTTACATTTTTTTTATTTAAAAAGATATCAAAATATACGCGATTTTAGCCTATTACGGAGAAACCAAGTTCAGAACTTCATGTCAATTAAAAAAAGCAAGAAAATCGGTATAAAATTGTCTAAATATTAATAAATACTTTCGATATCATAAGGTTGAAGTTTCCTTGTTTGGCCTGTTGTTATTTTATATTGAACAATGAATGTTCGATAGTTTCTATTCGTAACAAATAAGAATAGTTTAACGGTAAAAAAATTCAAACAACACTGAGGCAGATGTTGAAAAAATGTTAACTGATATTATATACTGTAGATACTATAAAGCAAATGTTTCATTATTTGTCTCGTTATTGTTTTGATGTAAACTAATTTTTATAAGAAGCTTCTTTATAAAAGTCCTGAAATTTCGATAAAAGTGACCGGTGAATAGTCTGTTGTAATTTTTTGTTAACTATTTATCTGCCAATCACACATTAAGTTTTTCGAAGCAACTACGTAATTAATTCTTTGTATATATCTTTGCGATTTCATAGTAAATTTAACTGCCAGTTGTGGAACTGTTAGCAACAAAAGTACTAATAGCAACTTCTATAGAAATTCACCTATCCTTGACAGTTCATATAAAATCCTAGATAAGTAGATCATTGTAATGCATGAATGAATGGTAAAAATACATGGGTTGGTTTTATTAGAAGTAGACTTTTTATAAATTTAATAGATAAAATTAGTACAGACGTTGAACATGAATGATAAAAAATATGAGTATTTAAAAATACGATCAATTTTACTACCAAATGTAATAAGTGATTTAAGAATACAATCAGTGAGTTCGATTTAAAGGAGTTAGCTAGAGTCATTTGCGTGTATATGGTATATGAAACGATTGAGCACAATAGCGCGATAACTCATAATAGCTCAGTGCATTATGTTATCGATGAGATACTCGAAGGTCTTCGCAGCTTCATGAATGTCAATGAGCACCGAGACAATAGTACCGCTTATTTCCTCGTAACTGGCCGCTCTTTAACTGTTAGTTCTTTTGATCAGCATTTGCAAATTAACAAACATTTTACGGGCTAATGGTATAGACTTAGCCCGCAACTGTACTTCAACCTTCGTCTTCGAGAGTTATTCGCGTAATACCACGTTCATATGCCCATTAGCGAATATTTTTTGAGACATTTCCACCCGATTTGATTTGTCTATTTGGTTCCTGGAACATAAGTATACTCAAACTCGGTTTCGCATTTTCAAGACTTCGGGGCATGGCATGTTTATATATAGTTGATCTTTCGATCCGCGCCAGTAAATGGAGCGGATGGCATTGACTTGTTTTTCCCTTTCCTCACTTCACTGCGTTCTTCCTTTTCGAGTTTTTCTTCTTATTTTTACTTTTCGTTGCTTCGTTATTTTCGCCCGCACTTTCACGTCACTTTAAAATGACTCTGATAAAAAAAATAAAGTTCATTGGCAAGACAGAAGTTATTCGAGAAATTTATGAAATGTTAATCGCCAAAAATATATGTATGTCATTTGTTGTGATTAATAAATTTTCATTACGAAATTTCGGTTGAAAAATTTAGATTAAAAATAACTACGCCATTCAGTCTCCTTGTCATTGAACGAAATGTGAAAATAAATAAAAATTCAGTGAAAAAAATTTTGCGAATGAGAGAAGATGGCACGGCCAGCCAGCATCATGTGTCACTGTCGCGCGCTAGGTCAAAGTTTACAGAATGGGCATAAAAAGTCTCTCCCTACTCCTACTTTCTCCTAGCCGATTCTCCTAGCGATATGTCGATTGCTTCGTTTTGTTTCTATCTTGAAACATTTCACTACACCGAGAACTATTTATACTTACTAATGACTCGAATATACATAATTTTTTGTTCGAAAATATCATAAGTATAATAGTTATATGCAGAGATATTTATTCGCCTAATCTTTTCAATATTTAACAAATATTTGTTAACATCCTCTTAACAGCATACTTAAAAAGTGTATAATCTGTTTTAATGATACCATCGGTATCATTCAGAAGTACCATTTGAAACTGCTGCAAAATGAAATGTAATAGATAAACTTTTGTAACAGTCAAAAATAAATTTGCTGAGTGCTGTTGTAAAAGCCAATATACATATAACGAGATAGCTATAAGTACAAAAATAGTATACATTACAAGCGGCACATTGATTCGTTATCAGTATTTCTGACAATCGTCCTCATCATGTCTACTTGCTCTACCTTGTTGGGACAGTTAAGAGAGGTCGAGATCTACCAGCAAGTCGTTGCGGCAAATCTTTATTGCCTATCTGAACGATCAGTTCTATCGTTATCCAGTGATGCGTATGTACAACTGCTTCTTTCAAATAGCACTTGATAATACTTGTGGCTACTAAGATTAATAGTCTTGAAGATGGGCAGCTCCCGTTTCAAAACGAGAAGCATAAGTTTCAGAACATTACAAAATTTATTTTATTGAGGTAAAAAGTTAAAGAAATCCCCCGGTTGTACGAGAATTGGAACCAAAAAACCAGTTGAAACATACATTTTTTACGCATGACACGCTGATAAATCGAATTCATACGAATTTAATTTTTAACAACGTACATTGTACTTTTTACGACACGCATCGTAATTCTTTCGATGTATATCATTATTACTGCCATCAAATGAATTCTTTTACGATGAAATTAATTTGAAGTTTTAGGTAATTTTAAGAAATTTACGTAATTTCAAGGAATTTTAAATAATGTCATAATGGTATTTTAAATTACTTTCATTGAATTTTATTGGTATTAAGGTATTTGTTTTCTAATGTCACTGATTGATGGAAACTTAATTGATAAATAATCTTCGGAATTCACTAATTTCAATAAAGACGATCATGAACCTTGTTTTATAGTTTATGAGTGTTAGTACTGACAGGTGAAACATCAAGTTTTCAGTTCCATTTTATCCTCATAAAGATTATTATTTTAAAACAAGTTAGCAACCAGCAGGTACCAGCATGCGTACATTTGAAGATTCCATAACAACGCTATGGCAATGGAAAGCTGAAAAGTTTTTTAATTGCTACAGGCGTGCTTTAAACGTCGATTACAATCAAAGGCATCACGCATAAGCTATGCTGTTATTAATAATATATTTAATAAAAATTGATAGAAAGTTACTTACAAAATAATGTAAAAATATTGTTACAAAGTATAAAATTAATTATTATTAATAGAATAACTGTATATTCATGATTTTTATTAAGCACATAATTGATATGCATTTTTGTGACATTACTTCAATTATGTAATGTTATTTATGCAAATGTAGCAAAATTATCAATAATTTCATTGTAGTCATCAAATTATGCAGAAAATTTGGAGCTGCAAAGAGGCAGCGTAAAAATAAAAATAAGAAAGAAAGCAGACTTTCGTGACAAGAGGCCACAGAATTAGGTATGGATTTATTCGAAGAAGAGCACCCGAAATTGCTCGATTAAAGTATTGCCGTCATTAACAACGACCACGTTAACTGCGACAACAACAGCAGCAGCAACAACAACAAAATCTTGAGTAAGGAAAAGAAGAGAATCTCTGTTTTTGACCAGTTGTAAAACGAAGTCGACTGTTCGCCAGCTACGAGCAATCGACTCTGCTGTTTTTCTTTTGAGGGTGGCAATTTGTGGTAATATTGCCAACGACCGAGGTAGCGCGCTCGTAATGGGCGGATGTAATGTGCTGCCGGGGGTCTTCTTGGAATCGAAATTTCTGGTCCGGCCTGTTTTATGTGTCCTATTCTTTAAAATTTAAAATAGATCCTCATAAATGGTGCATGCAATTTTGGCTCTAAGTTCTTAACTATGATCAAATTTTTGTTTTTGATTATCATTTAATTTGTATTTCAAAGTTAAAATCATACCATTACGTCTTCGAGGTTGAAAACAGTTTGTTATCAAGTGAAAACAAATTGTAGATTCTTTATAAATCATTATATTATGCATATATTAGCAAACAAGTAAAATACAAAAAATTCTTGTTGATAACAAAAATTGTTATATTATGAGGAATGTCTGATAAAAAGGGACAATTATTTGTATTTTATTTTTTGAAACTGTCATTTTAACAGGTTTTAAAGTATAGATAAAATAAAGTTATATCGAATGAAAAAGATAAAGAAATATTATAAACATAAAAATAAACATATAATACAGTAAACGAAAATTATTGTAAATTTCGATGTATTACCTTTATCATCACTAGAAATGCTGCGTACAAATTACTGGGTGTTGTCATGATAAGTGACTGGGAAGAACTGGTGCTGATTTATTGCTTCCACATTGAAGCTCTGAGATGAAGATTTTTTCCGCAATAGCACAGAAGTGCATCAATCATGTGATTAGAAATGGATTCTATTATTTATATTCTTTAT
The DNA here is from genome assembly GCA_022817045.1 of Psix sp. ZL-2020. Taxonomy (NCBI): domain Eukaryota; kingdom Metazoa; phylum Arthropoda; class Insecta; order Hymenoptera; family Scelionidae; genus Psix; species Psix sp. ZL-2020. Next base: position 8,728 of record JABFQD010005932.1, read on the forward strand.
GAGTATGAAGTGCAGCTTTTGTTTTCATGATTTTACTTCAGAAGAGTTCTTCAAAACGATGGATGGTTGCTCAGAGAGTCGATCAATATTACCGTTTATAATCAGTGTTGTTGTTGATCATTTATCAAGAAAATACAAAATATGTACGATGAAGGATGTGAATTAAATGGTATTTCACGTTCCTGGGATTGCGATGATTTTTCATTTCACTTGTCTAAAAGAAATCGCTCTTCAAAATTATAACAACAAAGCGTATTAAAGTAGATTTCTGCAACAAAATTACTATTGATAATCATCATGCTAATTATTTAAAAAATTGTACATATTTAATTTGAACATTAGAAATCTTATAGAAGTATACAAATTGTAAAAATAAGACATGAAAGGGTTGCAAAAATTGCGAGAATTCAAAAATATCTTTGCAGTTGAAAAAAAACATGGTCAACTGTAGTTCTGAAAGTTGTTGGTTTCCGTTTCCAATTTTCATCATTAGCTATTCTTCATCATATTCATGCGTGTTACCAGTGTTTCGGCCTAAAAACGAAGACGCAACTGGATGGTTCTTGTCTCAAAGCTTTGGAAAATGTGAACTCGGAACCTGTGAGAAGGTTGCGTGTGGTTAAGTGGGCAAGTTTGCAGAGGAGAAGCAAGGGGATCCTAAAAGAAGTCAAAGAAGCGGGAGGAGACGAGGGTTCCGTAGAGTAGGAGGATGTGCTGGAGAAGGAGTTGGCGGCAGTGGACGAACGAAGATTTCTTTCTACAGTAACCATCTTCTGTCTCACCCACCTGTCTGCCAGCAATCTTCTAGTAGCCTTGGGCTACCACTTTGTAGCTACCAGAGGCTACTCCTTTGCTACCAAGGACCAGGCGAGGCACATCGCTGTTCTCCTCAAAGCTCATTCTAAGGTGCTTATTTTTGAATTTAATGTATAACATGCGCGCATGTGTTATGGGCTTACATTTTATGGAAGCATTTGATTATGATTCAGTACGCCTCGCTGATCATCGCTTTATAATGCGTACTTACGAGACAAAATGAACCAACCAGTTAAATATCATCATTGACTTCTGATGGTACAGAAGTCATATTAGTGTAATAAAGTAAGCTATGATTATTTTCTAATGAAAACTTCAAAAGTGTTTTAATTTGAATTCCTAAAAATTGTTTCAAAAATATGAATTTTACAATTAAAAGATTTTAATGCATAGAATTATCACATTCAAGTACAGAAATCATAAAACACGATTGTTTTTTATGAAAAATCTTTAGAATGTATTTCATTCTATAAATTTGTAAACATCAACACTATGAGCTTTGAACTCTGCATTGAGTTTATTGGATCCAATAACAATTTTAGAAATCTAGAAATATATGTGAAATCATAACTCTTGCAGCTTGTATAATTTTATGCTTAAAATAATTTTCATCATTTGAATATTATGATATTCATTTGAAATATGTAAATAAAAATTGTTTTTTTAATCAAGAATTCAAGATTCCATATTGAACAAAATATTA
>JABFQD010005933.1:0-10244 GCA_022817045.1 Psix sp. ZL-2020
CATACCTCATTATTGTTCAAATGATTTTTCATTCAAATTTCGCTTTATAATTTCAGACTAAATAATAATTTTTTATTACTGTCTAATTTTCAATTCTGTAAATTACTGCCTTTTTCGTTAAATTTTCAAATCAAATTATTACTTCATTTCAAAAACAATTTCTACATTTCTTACAAAAAAATGTGAATCATTTGAAATGTATTCATGAATTTCGAAAAACTATTGATTTATATATAATTGTCTTAAAACCATTTAATCTTAAAATTGCAAAATAATAAATAGCTTTTACCGGAACATAAACAAGATTGTCAAGTTCATTTTATTTGAAAGAGACCAACGCCGCACAAATGTGACTTAATGTCAGAATTGTCATTACACGTCGTGATGTTTCATAATTATTAATCATCTAAACGCTCTGCATAATCACGACGATAATTGCGAGCGCTAGGTTATGGGCCGAGAAAAGCTAAAGGCAACTCAACATGCGTTCAAGCACACCTCAAAAGAGACCGCCTGATGGCAATTAAGGCCAGGCGTTGGAGGAGCTTTTTTTGGCGTTCCTTTAATAATAAATAGCCATGCGAAATAAGTACTTCTTGAAGCCGAAGTGCGTCTCTCATTAGCTTGCAGAGGACACGAGTTGCATGCTCCGGTCCATCGACGTCTTAGATTAAATACGAGGCTTCTCAGAAACCACTGCACAACTTCGACACTTGATACGTTTGTAGCGTAAAAACCAACCGGAAATGACGTGCAAACCATAAAACAAACGCAAACGACTTCACGCGAAACTGCACCATTAGAAGGTGTAACATTGTATTCGATCGTTTTGATCTATTTTCGTTCATTTTGAAGGGATATTTTACTTAGCCATTATAATGATTATTTCATTTTTTATACTCAAATTATAATTTTAATTTGAGTATAATCATTGGAAAAATTTCACGATCAAATATTGACTTTTAATCTATATTAATGACTTTTGAAGTAACACTTCTTTAATTTTAGCTCAAAATACAAAATTGATTATATTTTGCAAGTGCTTGGAAGAAAGAATTTGCATTCAAATACAGTTCAGAATACTCTAGGATGTAAAAATTAATGGTTAAATTGTTGGGAGGGACTTCGTTTTGCAATATGTAAATTAGTCAGGTGAGAAAGTAAGCAAAGGTAGAAAACATTTGTTCCTCTATTTTAATATGTTATTCTCTGAATTCGTTTTATAAGTAATCGTGTTGAGAAACTCCTATTATACGAAACGCATACGATTTTAGCATCAACTGCTGCATATCGTGTATGGATTCCTCGAGCGTGCGTAGATATATACAGTTGTGGCTACGTGCTCAGCTTCAAGCAACCGGAAGTGTCGAGCACGTGCACCAATTACGGTGGAAAATGTTTAGTCACGTTGTGGATGGCAGACATTTTTCGACCCTGGCAGTGACTTGCCAAATTGTTGAGGAATTTTCGTCTCTTGAAATTTAACCACTTCGTAGTTCGTAAAAACTATATTTTACAAATCGCCAATTGTTGTTATCTAATGTTACACTGTAAAAGTTATAAGCATTTAAAACACAAATAAAACCAACAAAGCTTAGACACTTAGGTTGTTTTATAAATAGTGAAAAAAAAGAAACAAATGCTTGGACTGCTTAAAAACATTTTGTAATTATTAAAAATGAAGATAGTGGAAAATTATTTTTGTTGATAAAATTGAATTTAAAAGAACGACAACAGGAAACTAGAACTGGAGTCTTTAATTAATTGCTGTTGTTGTATCAGACAAGACCCAGTCAGTCTGGTTTCGTGTCAACTTTTGATACGCGACCCTCGTTGAGATCCGATAATTATAAGGGATGAGCGGCCTACGTGAAGGACGACGTGCATGTGAATCGTTCGAGGAATCGCACGCGACTCCGCCCCGGTGGGCATACTGAACAATGTGTTTCATTAAACGGATACGCGGGGATATTTGGTCGCGATAACCACCTTCGGCGTTCTAAAGAACGATAAAGCAAATTACGGCCCGAGAGTAAATCAAAATTGACGCCCAATGATGGCGCCTGCTAAGCAGAAGAAAACTGCCGGCGCTAAATGTATTCGACGCGGCTATAAATCTGCAGTTAGTGCCTTTTCGTGATAAGCAAAAAAGGATCTGGGCTTGAATTATAGGCTCTTATGAAATCGCGTATCATCCAGTCGTGGCACGAATCTTTATTGCTACAGTGCCGAAATTTCGGATCCTGTTATATATACATTGAGCTTTAAGTTACGACGCAAGAAGGCGTCTAGTGGCTTTCAAAATAATTATTAGAAAGATAAAGAAAAGACGAGCGAAATTCCTTAACTTTTGTGAAAAGTTTTTCAAAACTCTGGGAAAACCCGACAGCGGCCCGAAAGGGGAGTAAAAAATAGAACAAAGTGACACCACAAAGTTCCGCTGATTTATTTCGACTTTTTTCGATTCGAAGAAAGTCCGATAATAAAAATGAGATTTTTTAACTCTTTACGCTTACTTTTATTTCAAGCTCCCTAGAAATCTCAAAGAACGTCTTACTTCCAGGCAAGTGGAACGTGGTAGATCGAATATCCAAAGTTAGTCAAATATCATTATACTCACAATTACACGAGTTTCAAAATTCGAACTTCAAAATTATTCAGAATAGCTCAAACTTGTAACAGTTATGATCTTAGCTACATCGCGACCTCGTTCTACCGAGATTAAGGCAAATCGGATAAGAATTGAATTGAAATTTCGACTGTATTATCCTACCGGAACGTAGGACAAAAATACTGTAAAAAGTAATCTGTCCAATTGAAATATTGCACAACTCGTAAAATGTTGTAATAGTTAATCTAAACCAAAATTTTTCGATAACTAGCTTTAATTTAATCTAAACAATATAATTTTAGAATGACTTAAAAGGACATATTACGCATTTAAATAGCTCTAGTTATCTACATATAAAACATTGATTTTTCTTTCCGAAAAAAATTGATAAGACTCCTCAAGATAATCTTTTTTTTAACTTTCGAACCTCATTGAATAATCAATATCTCTGATTGTGCATATCGCATTCATAATCAAATTTAGAATGTGAATGAGCGATTAACTGTTGAGATCGACAAAAAAGGCGGGGTGCTTTAATGCATGTAAACGACGTGGCCTTTTTCTTGGCCAGTGACGTTAAAAGTGCCCCGAGGGAAGACTATCTGTCAAGCCAGGGTCCAGGTTTATCTTTGCCCGTTGAAAAAGAAAAGTCCAGTCAACGGAATATAGATGGTCTGACGAGGGTGGTGCAGAAAACGTGTTGGCGTTGTCGGTATCTCTGCACGTGAACGGAATTTCGTGCGAAACGCCGCGTCACGCGAGCAGCTGCGTTACGCCGCGTACGTGCACGTACAAGGCCGCAGGATATTCGTTGCTTAAGAGTGCAAACACGAAGGCCCGGTGTTAGCATTTTTTCACTAGCAGTCGCGCCACTTTGCGTGATCTCGTGGGGCTGTCACGCAGCCACCCTTCGTGTCGCGACCCTTCGTCAAGACAGCCTTATTTTATTCATAAATGAACGTACACGTACCACCTCGCGCTACTTTGTTACTGCTTCTGGCCCGCAGCTTGTTTGATCATTCAATTTGCAAGCTTTTTCTTTATTTGCCCTAAGTCATTTGAATGTTGATGAATCCAATTTGCACCATCGACCACTTTCCTTACGCTTTGCGGCATTTTTAAGCTTGGATTTTGTTCGCTCGTTATGCTAAAGCACATTTCGCATCAGATGCGTCTTTTTTCAATATTGAACTTGTGAAAATTGGTGGAAAATGTACAGTTAGAACGAGGTATACATTTTTTGTAAAGAAATCATTTGCCACGTCATTAGAACGAAATTTTTTGCCAATGTTATCTACGCTTGTTCGGGAAAGTTTTATGATCTTGGAAATCTAATGTTTGTCCAAGTGTACTTTCACGAAGATTCGTTTATGGATACAACTTTGAAGACCAAGCGTATTTGCAATACAGTAGTAAAACAGTGGTTATTTTTTGTTTGCAGGTTATAGATGGAAATAAAAATACGTACTTAGAAATGAAACACGAACTAGAGCCGCCGATATTGGCCAGTAAAATTCGCTTCCTGCCATACAGCTTCCACAGGCGCACAGTGTGCATGCGCGTCGAGCTTTATGGCTGCCATTGGAGCGGTAAGACCTTTCAAATATTCAATTCCAGCTTTCAATTATGCATTTCCCGTTGGGCTGCTTATTAAAAATTACACATCTCGCGCCCAAACTTGAACAAAGTATCGGTCAAGAAAAGAGCCACGAACTGTTGATCATCATTTGAAACTTTAATTTCAATATACAAGCGAAATGAGAACCAATTTCAAAAATAAAGCTTAACAATTATTTAGTTTTTCAACGAATCTTCATTACCTTTATTTTCAACGCTCTCGAACAATTCGAATTATCAATCTAAATTGCATCATAATAAATCACCTCCGAAGTAGAAAAAAATGAGTAACAATTTATTACTGAGTAATCGAAATCAATTATACACTGGATTTGTATCGTTAATTGAGCAAATATATCGGTTATTTGATTCGTAGATGGAATCGTGTCATACTCGATGCCTCAGGGAGATAAAAGAAATAATGATTGGTCATTCTTTGACGCCACATACGACGGCCATTGGGATAGCGAATTACGTCGGGGATTGGGCCAGCTGACGGACGGTCGAACAGGCCCCGATAATTTCAAAATGAGTTATTATGGGAACGACCGCAACCAAGGATGGGTTGGATGGAAGAATGAATCCCGTGGCGGACAGCCAGTCGAAATCAAGTTTGAATTCGATAGCGTACGAGAGTTTTCCGCTGTTCATATTTACTGCAACAACCAGTTCACCAAGGATGTACGGGTAAGTCATACATTTTTAATCTATACTGCAATTGCTGCTGCATTAACTTTATTCATAAGGTTGTGATTTTTGCAAAATTAGAAATCCTCACATTTGATTAAACTAGAAATAGATGAATAGACGAAACAAATTTGCCTTTAATCATTAATTTCGATAATCTATATTTCATCAATATTTAAATAAATAATAACATCAACATTTGCAAAATATAAATCTTATAAGTTTGTAAGGCATGTTCAAATGAAATTCAATGAATTTAATAAAGAAAGCATTTCACAAAAAAGTAAATATTAAAAACACATCTATTAATAATTCAAATAATAAATATCTCTAAAATTCAACTACTTTAAATCGACTTAAGATAAACTTCGTCATAAATTAGTTTTACATTATTAATGAAACATGTTTTTTCAGTGTAAATAAGTAGATATAGACACACTATTTTTTTCTAGCCTTTTGTCAATATTCTTCATTCTCAAACAGAAATGAAGTGAGAAACTGACATTAGATAAATATATACTAACATTAGCAAATAACATCAAACATAATAAACTGGTCTCATGGCAATTCAAGTTCGAATCAATACTTATTTCAACATTAAATTAAATTTATAATTAACAATTTTCTGTATAAGTACTTTACACAAGTATGTTAATTTAATTTATTATTAAACAATTTGTTGGTTTTGGCTTAAACGTTTAATGTAATATTGCAAAATAATTCAGTGGAAATTAAACTTCCCATCAGTTTGCAAAACAGTTTACAAATTCAAAAAAAAAGCCAGCTCGTATTGCAAAGTAAAAATTGTTTAATTATGTGACGAATAAAGAAACAGATTGTAGCAGACAACTCCTTACAACAAAATTTCATACAAAAAATCCTTATATTTAGATTCTATTTCCAATAGATAGTTATTGAGTCATGTCCCCATTTTGCATTCAAATAGCTTACCTTGAATAAAAAGAATCGCAGCATTTTTGTCTGCAACTTAGCGAGCGATCAACAGGCTTATCCCCACATACCCGACGGAGTAATGGCTAAGGTGCACCGTCTTTCGAACATCTTCCCCCTCTCGATATTCCATGTACTTATACTCGACTGAATATCCTGTTCAGAGACATATCTGTGGCACGTCTGTCGAATTCCAATATTCAACGCAAGAACGCAATGACATTTGACGTACACACAAAACCTGTACGAAAAATTCTTCATTGAATGAAAAATAACTTGCATTATTTCACGTCTACCTAACATCATCAAACGATTCGCAATGCAATTCTACTGTTGTTTTGAAATATTTTGTTTTTAACAAACAGAAACAACGATTTCGACATATCATAAATTGTGTATTTGATATCATATGTTTTATTATCTATACGAAACTTTTGAAACGATGGCTTAATAATTGTTAACAGTTATCGAAGAGCGGTACAAAACTTGTGACGTTTAAAAATATAAAAATTTAAAAACATTGTTTATGGAACGTGACTGCTTTGCTGGATTTTTATTTCATTCCATGGAGAACCTCATATTTCTATTTTATCAATATTTGAAAAATCAATACATCAGGATAGTTTACAAATCTCGAATGTTTTCCAAAATAAAATAAAAAAATTTTCGTTCATTTTTTTTAAATAAATTACTCACAATAAAATTCACTAGTATTATTAAATGCAACAGTTTTTGTTTAAGACTATCAATTTATTTTTATCGATCAACATCTCAATAGAAACATTTACCATAAAAATAAATGTTTGTATACTAAACAAATTTTTATCAGTTTTTAAAAACATTTTTAAGTATTTCGTGATTTAAACCTACATACTTTGAAGAAGAAAAGAACATTGACAATTCTAAAACTAAAACATTTTTGGATATATAGAACAAAATAATTTTTAAATTTAAATTATTTTAAAAATTATATTATTATAAATTATGTTTACCATTTCAAATCAATTAAAATTAATTAATTGTTGAAAATAATGAATACATCACAATTATTCAATTTCATTTACTGTTCAATTTTTAATGATTATTCTTCATTGTGATTATTATATTATGCAAATGTATATTATTTGATAATCAATAATGTAAATGAAATAATACATTTTCGTTATAAATCTTGTTCGAACACTTAACAATATTGCCTTTTTCTTTTTTTTTGTAAGATTATGATGCATAAGTAAATACGATATTACATTACAATTGAGTTGTTGTTTAAGAAAATCACATCAAAGATAAATGCATTCATATAAATGTGTACTCCCATAACATTAAAATGTGTATTCATTTTTCTATTGTTGGAACAATCTATACTTCTCATTGGAAGTCATTTAAAGTGATGAAATTGTAACTGTAGCGTTACTTTGACAAACAAAATTAATTTGCATGTGTAATTCAACTCTTCGAACTCTACAACCAGTTCATTTCGTTAATGCAACCAAACTCTTTGATGGGTTAAAGTAAATTGTTATGTACATTCAAATAACAACAGTGTAGCGTTTAGTTAGTAAAGTATAAACTTCTGAAATAAAATGAAAAAACTGAAAGAACTGGTTTCTTCAATCGCATAGTCTAAAAGCATACTATATCCTCTAAACTATTTGTATCTATATGAGCATTTTTACTATCATTACAACGAACTCCTTTGTAAACATAATAAATCAAATGTTTTGCACTCAGCAGAGTACAATGCTGACTTATAAAGTTCAATCGATCACATAATTTTTCATTTTGGACCCTACACTCAGCAACACAAAGAAACTGCAGTTTTGCAAAGGAGCTACTCCTTTATTGTCGAAGCGATTATACTGATTAAACCATCGCTCGCGAAACACACTGCGATCCCTCGAGTATAAAACTGTCGCCTTGCTCGTAACGTGAAATCCATTGCATTGAATAGATCAATCGCTGCTGATCGTCCTCGAAGAGAATCGTACAGTTTTCTGCGAAGAATGCAAAAAACAAAAGGCAAGAGTGGATATGTGCCACGGAGTGGAAGATTAATCGCTCCGCTGTTACTGCTTTCGATGCTCTTGTAAACGTTATTGGTTTTCGAATGAATCGCCACACTTGCCGATGAATATATTGGGCCGGTGGTACACCGATAGAGAGAGTAAAGACAAAGATGCAAAATTGCGTACCGAAAAAAATACCGACAACGTCACTGAAAGTTAAATGTCACGAATGAAACTGAGACGGATGTGACGGACGTCGAGTGCGAAAATTGCCAGTGACATCAAAAAGCTCACACAATACTTGCGTTGAGGCACCGGCAACCGCAGAAGATCGGGTAAAATGATACGCGTGTTGACACTAACACTGTTATTGAAAGAATCACCAGATTTTCGCAGGGATCTGCTGAAACGCCAAAGAGTATCACTCTATCAGTCACCTTGTGTGTTTTGATCAGTTAAAAAAAGCGAGGCTTTTAGTTCAAACAACTATTTTTTTGAACTTCCCATTTTGGCTTTTCAACTCTACAGAGTTTGAAATATGAGAATTGGAAACTATGGGTTATTGTTTCAAATTTTAAATAGAGTGCCTATATACCTTTCGCTATAGCACTCTAACTAACAAAAAAGTTTTTTGACAAATCGATGCAGTTTGAAATGCACCCTGCATTATCCAGGGAAAAATTAATCCTAGTTAAGCTAGCAAAATAATTTTGCAGTATTAAATATTTAGATAAAATGCCTGAAGATATAGCAATACATTTTTATAGAATACAAATAAAGTTTAGCTGTGATACATAAAAGTTTAAAAATAGTAGAGTTAAAAACTATAGCTGGATCAAATTTTAGTTATTTTTACTGTATTAGAAATGAAAGTATAACTTCCAAAGTAACTTTTCTGTTGCAAACTTTAAAAATGTGAATATCTACGAAATAAAAATACCAGCAAAAGTGTTTTGAATAATCGTTAGTAAATGTCAAAGTAATAACATTATCTGAATTTATAATAAACCGAATTTTTTAATCGTCAGTTAAAACTTTTATGTTAGTTTTAATCTAATTATGCATGTCAGAATGAACTTATTGAATCGTCATATATTAATAAGTAAACGACATATTCGTTTTTAATTAAATCATATTCGTAAAAGTAAGAGTATTTTGAAGTTAATACGATTTTTATTCTAATTCTCCGCAGATTCAATTTCAAATTTCATGCAAGCTAAAAATCATTATTATGATGCGTGTAATCAATTCAAGCCCTTTTCATCAAAAGAGAAAATAAAAACATTGCAATCAAACCGTAACGTATCGATATTATATGATCGGCACCAAAACATAACATCAAAAATATCCAGGTAATTTGAATTTCAAATCATCATAAAACCAAATAACACTGCCAATGAAAAGCACCGACGATAAATCAAGCCGAAGTATCGCATCAACCCTGCCATAATGTGCCGTGATTTTTTTACCATGATGCTTTTTTCGTCGGAAGAACAATCTGAGCTTTATTAGCGCAAAAACAATGCCGAACTGTGACATATAACATCGAACACGCAAGCTTTATGACGATTGCAGCCGATAAATTCGCGCGTCATGTAAATTTACAGGATAATTTGTGTTTTGGCATCCACGAAGTGGTCCTTTGCTGGCGCGTAAAACACGCGCGTGCTCTCTCATGTGCACGCAAAGTGCGGAAATGAATTCGTGAAATTGGATTATGAAACGCATTCTTCAAGCGGCCGCCGGGCTAATATGATTCGTATAATTTCCGGTGCGCCGATCACTGATTGCCGATAAGAGCGATAATTCGTCGCTTGGACTCGGATTTATGTAAATTCGAATTGGCCAGAACCTCGAACAATGCACTGGGTACAATTACACGCGAGCGTCGAGCATTGCCAATATGCTCTGCCAATGGAAATGTATGTCGCCGGCGGATATTGACGGCAAAACATAAAGGCAACGCGCGATCACGACATCTACGAGAGCTTTATCTCCGCGTCAGTCAAACATCCAACATACGAAACAGCATCATGCACTATGATGATTCTCGTCGCAGTACAGCTTGTTCTTTGAATGTTCGATTTGCGTCTGATAATATCAATTTTGACTACTCATTGTTCGCCATAGTGAATTACGAAACCCCTTTTGTTTACCATGACAGTTTAAAATGGTGAAAGTAGAAAAAGCAATTTAAACTTTTCGTTTTCGTTCAACTGCAAAAACAAAAGAATTGTCTAAGTATAACGTGTAAATATGATTGCAAATAATAATCATTAAACAGCTGACAACAGATCTTAATATTGTGAAAGTAACACCTTACTAATATATATATATATATATATATATATATATATATATAGCAGAAATTC
>JABFQD010005934.1:0-10242 GCA_022817045.1 Psix sp. ZL-2020
AAGAATTTATAAAAAATTCGAAACGTTATAATTAAACAAAAAGTTATTATTTAGTTCCTTCTTTGGCAAATTTACTATTTAACGCAATTAAATTTAATAGGAACAAAAAACTAAATACAAATATAATTTTATCTATTAAAAATCGGTATATATTATCATGATCAAGTGTATACTATACATTACCATTAAAATGATAATTTTGAATATGATCTATTTATATAATAGAACGCATACTATAATTTAATGTTAATATATAAATTAAAACTATATTCTTAATATGATATATGAAGAAAATATCTACAAGATTTGTACACTAAAAATTAAAAAAGTATATTACAAATATATTATTTTAAATTAAAAACACGAATAAAAAAGAATATTTAGAAAATTAGTAAGTAATATGCTATGATGAAAAATATAGAATGACAACATTTTTTGATAGATTCATATTGAATTACACATGTTATAATTGCAATATAATTTTCATATAGTTTGGACATTCTCATTATACCAGCAAGACATTCTTTCTGCTAATAAAAGACAATAAGAAAAAACTTATTTTATGCTGTGCAAAAAGTTTTGAATGATGATTGTAATTTCAGAAACTTTTTCTCTTGCTTTATATGGCGTCACGTTCACCAAGGTCTATTATCGTTAGTGTCAATGTTGCACGAAAATTTTTATGCTACGTGTGCACAAAATGGCACTAAGATTCAGTGTTTTATGTTTCTTTTTATGGATATTACTAGCTACGGGAAAAATGGCACGTGAGACAAACTTTATTTTTATTTTCACTAAGAATTACTGGGAAGGTTTTTGCTGTCAAAAAGTAATTTAGTTTGATTTTCAATTGAAGCAAAGTACACATTTTTGCTCTCAGTTTTTTCCGATGAATAATGTTTCTGCATTTTAGAAACTCGTATCTTTTGCTCGCGTTGTACGGGCTGTGAGAATAAGGGACACTGTGTATTCAAGATTTGCGATTTCAAAGCGAAATAGAGCGGAACGACATTCAGTTGCGACATGTTTGATTTTGACTATTAATATTTATGAGAAATGATGAGTTGCATTTTTTTACTTCCTTTTAGAAATAAAATACATATAGACCATATGTTTTATTTTTACAAGAGCTGTATTGTAATATTTTTTGCTTATAAGATGCTGTGTATGTATATACATATAATTTGTTTAGATGCATTCAATTTTGTTAATGAAAAAAAACAAAAACAATTTAAGATCTCAAGTTGCTTGATTAATATAAAAACAAATAAATATGTATAAATTATTAGGGAAAGTGTATATTCAATTTAAATTAAAAAAAGCTTAATTGATTAATTAATTGAGACGATTAATTATGAATCAGTAAATCTTGATTTTGACTCATTTCTCTGTGCAAAACAATTTTGTTTATATTTATAAAAGATGGCATTATTAGGTAGATTTTACAATGTGATAAAATGATTGTAGACGTTGGAGGAACAAATTGGTTGCTTAGTGGAAAGTGTGATTCTTAAGATACTTAGTTATATTAATGGATGTAAACTACACTACTAAGTGACATAATTTGATGATTAGAAAGTCATGCTCAGTTAGCTGGACACCGCTTGATTGCAGGGTACTCTAATTGGCCAATTAAGCTCCAAATTAATATTTCCGACATTGACAATACAAATTGTCAGCTCCTATAACGAGACTAAAAACATTTTGCAGTAGGTGATTAGAACTGTGCAGGTTTGGTAGGTGATAAAAGTTGTATGATTAATATAGTACTTCAAATAATTACACTATTTACTCAGCGTAATAAAAATTTGTATTAACATTTATATCGCAAACTTCAAAATAATAAATTGAAATAAACGAACATATTATTTTGTAAAATTTTAGTCATGAAAAATAGAATATATTACGAAATTTAAATAATAAACAAATCAATTTTATAGGCATTATTAATTAACATATAAAAACATTCTTGTTTCGGAAGTAAACAAAATAATCTTATTGGACAAATATTTATTTTTTATTATATTACAAAAAGGTGCTATAATTGAAGTGCAGTAAGAAAACTGTTTTTTTGCAATAAGGAAAAGTAATGAAATGCAGAAGATGAAGTAAATCTACGCTGTGTTGTGAAAAGCGTTCAAGTGACGAAACCAACCAAGAATAACTACAGGGACAAACCTTCCCACGCGACATCTCTTGTCCAAATATTTTATACAATTCCTACCTATGACATAATTGCTATCAAAAGGAAAATTAACATTTCAAAATAATAATAAGTTAAAACAAAGCATATCCGAGATCAATATCACAATTTTGTACTGTTATCTAACGTATCCCGTTTATATAATTCACTAATTTAGGAAAAATACGCAGTTTTAATTGCGTAGCTGAAAAAGAAACGAGAAAGGTTGAAGACTTATTATAATTGTGTACACCGAAATTGATGTTAGGTCTTTTTTTTGTATAACGTTGTTTCAATTTATCAAGTAAATTGGATAAATTTGGTTGAATGATTTTGGACAATCTGTCTCGAGTTTGCATGCTAAAGTGAATATTGGAAAACTGATTTTGGATGTTAGAAAAGATAAATTACAGACTGGTACAAGGAAAGAAGTCTTAAAATTACGGGTCAACGTTAAAGACGTATTTTAATAAGCCGTTCATGCAATTTCGACATCCATTCACCGCGTTCTTGACGTCAGTCTTTGCGTTCGAGATCAACGATTAACATTTGCAAATAATTTACAACCGTATACTAGCTTCGAGCTGTTGTCTTGGCATTTGCGTGAAGTGAGTAATTTCAATTTCTGTTTCACACTACGATCATGTTTTCATCTTTTCGGAAAAACATTGAACGTATTAATTTTACACTTGTTTCTAGTCAATTTATACGTATATAAAGAATTAATTTAGTTAGATAGACTTAGAATAAAATAATAATGCTTTGTTCAAATGCACAAATTTATTTAAATAACAAAGATTATCAAATTTTGCACTTCCTGTGAATTAAAAATACATACTAGTTATGAAAAAAGATACAGATGATTAATGCAGACAGTTATGCATGCAAATATCACAGTTTCCTTTGCAATTTCTCTGAGATAAATTTTAAAAGCGCTTTATCTACAAGATTAGTCCAAAGTAAAACATGAAGACGAAAGCTTTATCTCTATTTTTTATTAGTATGAAAAAACGTACTTTTACATATGTATTTTCATTAACTAACGAAAACGAGATTTTTGAGCGTGTATAATAAACGACGTTGAATATATCACACAGTTCGTCATAATTTAGTATAATATAGTTCTTTGGATTTATGGATATTAAAGCTTATAACTTGAGTTGTTGCTTTTATGAACGCTTACAACTTTTGTTACAATCAGAATCATCCAAAGTTTCGCACACGCGCAAATATCTTATCCACATAACATAACTTCAACCAACACCAACAACAGAATTGTTTCTCATATTTTAAAACCTACTTATTTTTGTCACTGTGTAATATGTAACGTTTTGTTACGTCAAAAACACACTCCTATTAGTAAATGTAATAAAACGAGCTACTGTGGTATATAATTTCCTTCTATGCAATTTATTACTGAGTAACATATCGTATGCACTTGATATAAGAAAATCGCTACATCTCAATACGGAAAGGAAACCCAGTATTAATGAAAACAATTGAAATAAAAATTTAATGAATCGAAATTGAAAAGTTGACCTTTGCTTTTCAATGCATAAAAAACAATTCAAGCCGATAACTTGCATGTGGTATAAATATATTGCATCCGCTAATTTTCTTTGTTTAATAAAAATCCTCTATTCGTCTAGACTTTTCAACAAATAGCTGTGTTTTAAACTTGTAAATATACTTTCTCGCACGAAACAATTAAAAGGAAAAAGAACAAATTTTTAACATTTTGATAACTGTAATTTATCTAACGAAAATAAAGTTAAATGGTAGAAATTACAAATAAGTAAATACAAATAGAACATTCATTTTGTTCATTTTGTTAGGCATCGGCAAAAATAAGCTCGTGAAAAATGCTGACCACTAAAAATGTTAAGAAGCGCGGCACAAAGAGGCCCCTGCAGTAAAAATTCACATTCCTTAGAGATCGTGCGCGATAGAAAGGTCATTATCTAGGCATCCTGACCGAAGAAAACGGCGCTTCTGCTGCAGCCGCGAGAGCTTGCTCGGTCAGTACTCGACAGGAGAACCGCGAGACGCGACCTCGCCGGCCGATTCCTTCGCTTGCTTTGTTCCTCGACAGGTGTTCGGTACATCGGTAATTTGATGGTGCAACCATGATTCATTCATCTCATTTAAACTACATCAATCAAACTGTCGACTATTATAATATTTATGGTATATACAGTACATATATATATTTATTGTTATTTTGAAAGAATGCACAAAAACATATCATAAGTAACTTTTTTCAGTCTATCATACACAGCTGTGCACTGCGTGCATTATAAAGTGTGAGGTCCTACATAATATACGATGAATTTCGAAAACTGCTCGTTGATTCTTTTATTCTGCGCGGTGAAAAAATATTATACATTTACAATGAGATTGTGAAAGTCGCCTGGTTTTGTGGTCGAAAATACAGTGGATTAGTATGCAAGTGGAGAGCTGAGCTATCTTCGCTGAAAGTGTATGCACACGTTGTAATGATGCAAACACACGCGAGCCAATGGGAAATGCGATTTTCAACATCAGCCGCAACTTCGACCGGGTTGTCACGCAGCGCCGAGCAACGTCAAATCTTGTTCTCGCGTTCATGTGCTACATTTTACACGAACACTCCTATATGCTATACACTTTCCGTCTACATTGGAATTATCGTAAAAAGGACAAATTGTACATATTTTTGATGCACGATCAAACGGATTACAATTGGACGTGGAAAGCATTTAAATGAATTTCGTATCAACACATTTTTAACCCATTTGAGTGTTAATATGAGTATGAGAAATAAGTGTATTTATAATTTCAATTTGTTTCTTACTTGCGATTATAATGAATTATATTTTTATGCAAGTAATAACTGCGTTTGAATGTTAAATTTGAAGATTTAATTTAGTTATTCTTATTTTAACGAGTAGCAAAATAATGCATAGTAATATAATACAATCTATTTAACAAGTACAAAAGTTGTTTGTGATATACGATTCAGCTTAGAAGCCCCGACGGTGACTTTCGAAGCCGACATTCCATTGCGATATAGGATGGGAGAAAGGAAACCTAGCAGACGATCTTAGCATCTCTGCCCACAACTCGTTTCGTACATATAACGAGTTGGAAATTGAACATTCATTGCGACCAATATTTCTGATAAACGTACGCAATTTTTTCGTACAAAAAGAGAACACGTATTTTCACTTTCGAACGCCAGAACTTCGTTTTCATTGCCAGACGTATTACATTAAAAAAAAAGTTCCGAGTTATAGTTGTGGATATATTACACTTGACTGACGTACACACTTATATGAAATATATTTTTCTCTTATTTTTTCTATTTCAAGATTTTGGTGATAATGGTCATTTTGTAATATATGTAATCGTATTACATTACTAAGAAAAAATATAATACAATTTCTCATACAGAAATTATATATCTTTAACATATGGAAAACGATAATACACAGTATACATCATATTGGAATAAATTAAATATGAAAAAATATATTTTCACAAGTATTTCCAATTTGTCAGAAAAATTGTCTTTTTCTTTTTTGTAAAAAAGCACATTTTTCAATAATATTGAATAATCAATTAAAATATGTATATTTTCATTTACATATGCTTATATACATTATTGTGTACATAATGCATAACTTTAAAATACCAATAATGAGACCTTTAATATAGCAATTTAAATTCCTTATTTGTTTTAAACTCAACGGTACCATTACTTTTAACAGTTTTAACATTTTTTAAGGAACTAAACTTGGAATCCAAATTATTTGAACAATTCTCTCAACTATTTATAATTTATTATTGTTCTAGTTTGTAGTAAAATTATGTGGATTAAAGAATATTTTACTTCATTAAAAAAAAAGTATCACTAATGGCAATGTACAAACTATATTCACATAAGCACAAATATTGTTTTATTATATCTCTCCATAATAAATATCATAATAGTATAACGTCGATGGCATGATAATTTATTACAATACAATAATAGAAATTAATTCAAAATATATTCAGAACTATATGAAAATATATTCAATTAAATTTGAATGTATCGAATATAAGAAAATATTTGTAATATTCTATTTATTTATATATATAATTTGTTTATTCTAGCGACGTCATATATCATTCTGAAGATACACTAGCAATATAATTATCTTTTTTTTCTACAAATTAAACAATTATTCAATGTGAAAATCATATTTAAATGTAGTGACGTAATTCTTAACGTTTATTCCAATGAAATAATTACACAGGCAAGAGACGAAGGTCGAAATGAGCAAAATTTGGGCCACGATCAATTCAGTCTTTCATCAGATGGAATGAGAGTAATATTAAGCGAAGGGAAATATGATGACAGTCATTAATTAGATAATGAATTGATTAATGTGCTTAAAATCATATTGATCTTCCCATTTACGAATATTCATAACGCATTAGAATTAAAGCAAATGAAATTTTTGTTTGACATTCAATGCAGTGATAAGAGAATTGATATTCATTATCGTTCTGTGTTGGAGACATCATTATAAATATCGAAGAAGAAAAAAACATGTTTACGAATGAAAAGAAATGGAAAAAACGCGTGATAAAGAGTGATCTAACTTCGTGGATATTGCTTCATAAGCAATGTTATCGGGTGATTATAAAATTCGCGAGAGAACTGTTAAATAAAATTTGGTCGGCGACTTCTGCTCGGTCAGCGATTGCGTTTTGATTAAACAACTGGAAAAGAAAATCACAGAACATGACTAGAATCGAGTTTTGGCTTCCCGTTGTTCTTACTCGTTGTGCAACAATCCGCATTCAGATACTTGTGAAACAACGCAACCACATTGTTTTCGGTATCTATCTCGACGAAATTGTGCTTTTCAAACATGGTCAACCCATTTGAAAAAGATACAAAGGTAGATTCAAACATAAAGGTAGAACAAAATAGCACAAAAAACATGATTTAAATTTGAAATGATGATCAAAAATATAGACATTGTTTTTTACATTGAGAAATTGTTTGTACGTTTGAAAATTATCCTTTGTAAGATGAATGGTCTGTTGAAATCAAAAAAATTAATTACTTGGGAAAAAAGAAACGCACGAGCCGACGACCGAACGTGATTAAGTCCGATAAAAAGCGCGCCATTCATGAATGTCAGGCAGCGTGATAAGTTGGACTTGTTAATAATTGAGTAGAGAAAAATGTGCGTGAATGAAGGCGTATCTTATATCGTAGAGCTGATATTGAAGTACAATGATTAGATGGAAACCTAACTCAGCGCGTTAAGAATGGTCATTTGAATGCGAAGTACATGCGATAACACGACTATCAGACTACCCACTATATCCTCCCATTTTCATCAACCGAGGTTAACATAAATGGATGAGGCAAGGGAAATGTAATTGAGGTTGCTTGGGTAAATTATGAACAATGAATATCTCGATTGAAAATTCAAAATATTCAAATTTGGGTAGTATTTCGTCTTATATAATAATGCTACAAAATGGATATACTATGGAAATCAGTCTGTGCAAAAAGCAGCAATTTTGAACACTCATGAAATGAAATGATATAAAAATGCGTAACACAAAATTTTGTTAAATTAATTTTTAACTTAATCACAAATACGAGATTCATTTTCTGAGATAAATTGTGATTCTGTGAAGTCTGTCAAGTAACAGATCCTCCTTGATCCAATTTGAACCTGTGGAAAATCTAGTTATGGCATTATTACACTAGTCCTTGCTCGCCGATCGCATGAATTATCTTTGCAAGAAACATAATGAAATCCTCCTCATAGAAGAATATAACGAACAATCAATGTCACGATGACTCAAAAGAAAAAAAAGCGAACAAAGGAAGACAAATATTCCTTTTCACAGATAAGCTCAATGTCAGTTTGCATTAAATTCAAAAATCTTCTCAGCTTTAAGTCAAACGAAACACATTTCATTCTTCGAAGACGATCGCATTACCATCTAATTAGCCGCAGCGATGATTTCAATCACTCAATCCCTTGGCATAAACTTTCCATCACTCGATTTCCGGCAGCGTGAATGCACAAGCTTGCATAACGAAACGACGCAAACAAACGCAATCGTCGTTTTATGCAAAATCGCGGCTGTTTTGCATTTTCATCCTCAAGTCGCGTCTCATTATTCACGCGAGAATTTCGATCCGCTGCTTGAGCGTTTCGCATAGTTTCGCTAAGACTATACGATAATGATGACGTACTGAGTTAAACGATTTAACTTGCGCTCTGATTAGAGCCAATTCGGCTCATTAAGCTAGTTTCTTCTGATTAGTTCTTGTTAGCTCGAATCGCGGTCCAGACTCAATTCTGACGAATTTCGTACTTGTCCCGCGAGAGAGACTACTACTTTTGCACAAGACTGATTGGCCCAATTAAAAGTTTGCAGCAATCTAGTTGATTTGACGTCCTGAAATATCGCCAGTTTCTTGTGTCTACTCATTTTCGTAATTCGTCTTTATCTTAAACACATTTTTATGTTTATCAATCTTTTATGGCGGCATTTATAACTTCAAACATTGATTTGTTTGCAAATTTCATTAAAATTCAAAGTTTTTTGCAACTATTAGTTTCATTTGAATTTGCTAAAAACAGGAGTGCAATTTTACATGTATGCAAATTGATCATTTTTGCTATTCTTTCTCTCTCTTTCTTTCTAAAGAAAGAACAAACTTTCTTCCTCACATGAATTACTTTTTTCTCACTGAATTTGAAAAAAAAAGACTATGGTAACTTTGAAGTTCTATCTTATGAGAAAAATATTGAATTTCAAAACGTTTGGGAGTATTTATTATTTTTAGACTACACTTCTGCATCACATAGGTATATATAAATCTGGATAATTGAAGTATTGTTTCAGAACTTTCAAAGGGTATATTTAAGTTGTCTATTGAGTGATTAAGTTTCATCCTTGGATCACTATACCATAGCAAGCAAAGATCAGATGCAAGGAAAAATACCAATCAGCAATGTAAAATTACGCGAGGTTCGGTCGGTGACACGCTCGTCTTGCGTCATTGCCTCGCAGCAAGTTGATTACATAAAACAGGCCTGGGAATGCTCGTCGGGAAACACTCATTATTAATTAAATGTACTTGTTTGCTGAGACGTCCCACTATTGGCTTGTACGAACGAGTCACACATAGACAAAAATTACGATGAAATAAGTGGCTTCTTTTCAAATCTAATCTACCATTTAGTTCAACTCTATTATATAATTCTAATTCATAAATTCCAGCATTCTTTTTTCCTTATATATTTCCTCAATGTAATTTTGAATCTCACAATATTCTTTTGAAAAGTAATCATGTATACATTTTAATTGGTTATACCATGATTAATGTACATCTTTTTTACTTTCAGTTTATAGACCTTAGTAAGGAGAGAGATCAACAAAATGAAGGCAGCAGAACAGCAGCAGCCAAATTCAATGGAGTCAAACAATTCGACAAGTTGTAGTACGGAGTATGCATATCGTCCACTGACTACAAAGCACAGAAGAGCTGGCAGCACCGGAACTACTGGCGATGAGGAGTACACAACCGACGAAGATGACCTTTACGACGAGACTGACTGCACCGGGTTGTCCTCACATCATTCACATTTGATTCTAAAATCTGACTTGGCAAGAGCCACGACAGATCTTTTTGGCTACGGTCTCAAGTACGAAGACCGAGACGATGAACCCACTAGTCTTTTTGATGAAGGCGACAATAAACGCCCAAACAACAGGTACTACTCTAGCTAAATTGGTACTTGCAAAGATCTTAACTGAAAAACAAAAAGCTCCATTCATACGAATTATACTATATCTTCTAATTAGTTATTCATTTCTTGAAATTCGAGATACTAGAAGAATAAGTAAATCACAAGTTTTAATATATGTAAACATATATATATTTAACATATTTGTGTTATACTTTTTTGTATAGAGATATAAAATATCCAGAAAAATAATCATATATATTAATAATGTAAATGAAATGTATTAAAAATATAGTTTCAGTTTTC
>JABFQD010005935.1:0-10242 GCA_022817045.1 Psix sp. ZL-2020
TTTTATCATCTTTATCAAGAGTTTATTTAACAAGTTAATGTTGTCATAATTTTTCACATTAATCATTCAATTATTACTGAATTTAAATATGATAATGAAGAACCTTTTAAATATATTTTTGCGAAACTCAGTAATACTGTCAAAAGTCTTTGAGACGTCTCCAAGATGAAACCTATCTTCTACTTTGCTTTAATCTTCGCTGTTTCGGCCCTCTATTTTGCTAATGTTGCAAATGGTAAGAATTACTGTAGTCGAAATAGACTTTAAATATTTATTATTAAATTAAATGCATACAGTAATTATGTTGCTATATAAGTAATCAACAATTTTATTCTACTTTTAAATTATTTATTAAATTTCTAAATTTTTCAATGATAATAATGAATAATTAATCAAGAACGTACACATATATAGAAAGAAAAAATTAGATAGTTTTAAACACTTTAAGCAACTTTATGAAAATTATATTTCATAAAATATATAATGAAAATTATTTTTTTGGATAATTTTAGGAGCAGGTTGTTCCGAAGCAAGCTGTCTTGACAACTGTAAATTCGTTGGACAATATGACGCTAGTGTAACCAAACGTTGTGAACCAAATGGAGATTGTAATTGTATGGGAGCCGGATATGGAGGAAACAAATATGGTCCAGTTTTGAGTGATCCAAAATGATCAGTCAACCAGTACTTATTTGAATGCATCAATTAAAAGATAAATACTTATTCTTCAAATAATCATTTTCTTTAGAGATTTATAAATTTGTATTTGGAAACTTTTCTTGTAGTAATAAATGCCTTGATCAGAACATAAAATTCGCAATCATTTTCTTTATAAATACCGATTTTTCTTTAATATTAGTTTATAAAAAACGTTTTCAATATTTTTTAATTGGTTTAGAAATTAAATTAATAATTAATTTATTAAATAACAATTATCAGAAATAATAGATAATAATTACCGCTTTGAGTTTTGGTATTAATTCATGTTGTGATATAGTTAATGCAAGATTTTTTCGTCCTGAAACTTCTTTCGGAAGTTTCGTAGTTACTATCCAGTAAGTGCTTGGCCATTTTTTTTCATGCATCATAGAACGCAAACTTTTTGTAACGCGTTTTGAAATTTTAGTTGAGTTAACTAGAATCGTCATTCCGCTCATATATCTAAAAAAATATTTAAATTAATTCATTTAGAGCTTAATCTTAACTCAGTTCATAGTTGCCATATTATACTAACTTTTCTGGCGCCTTCAAAACCGTCAAGTTTTCGTAATCTAATTCTTTTGCGAGATCGTCCAAACACTGGGACAGTGTGTAAGATACGGGATTTACAATCTTGTTCAAAGTCTTAACTGGATCATTATTTCTAGGTAGTTCCACTGATATTCCATATGGTTTATTTATTGCAACTAGCCCATCTATAGAAATGTAGTAAAATAAAAATGTCAAATTATCCATATAAATATATTAAATATACATTTTATGTCTATTGTATGAAAAAAAAAAATGAAATTATTTACACTATTTTTATAAATACCAATTTACTTGAATAATTCAATAGAAATTAATTAGTAAAAAATAAATGTTACCATGATTATATACAACATTGTTGAGTAGGAACTTTGACAATTCTTTTTGTGATTTCCATGGATGTATATTGCAATAAGGATGATCTTTTAATTTCTCTTGAATGTTTGAACTGTACAATCTGCAGGATTTGAGAGCAGTTTTTACAGAAATAAATAACCTCACTGGATGTTTCATGTTGTAGACTCAATTTGAGTATAATAGTTTTGTATAAACAAAACTTGACTGTAACATTATTTACGAAAAATTGAAAGGTTAGTAATCAAATAAACACAGTTAAATACCAAATAATGTTTTAACAATAAAAAATGTTGCAACATAATTATTAAGTACACTGTAATACACTTATACTATTATTCAGAAAAATCATAATTCATTAAATAAATAATAACCTTTTTTGAGCACATGAAACTCTCATTAAAAAGAACACAAATATTGTATTCAGTAGGCTTTTATAATTTAAATCTGATTTGTTTGTGTAGGATCACATCCGTAACTTATATACTGCTAACTTCACGGTTTATATAGATACAATGACACAAATGTCAATTAACGTGATAATAATTAATAGCTGTTGACCAGATATTTTGTACTAGTTTTAGTCCTATAAATTTAAATATTTTATCGATATTATATTTCTTAATCGTTAATCAGTACATTTCTAGTTGCTTCTCGTTACAATTTGTAATATAGGAAAATTACAGAAAATCCCTAGAATCATTCATGAAAACGAGCCTCTAGAAATATTATCAGAAACACACGTCTACAACGATTCCAGCGACTTGAGCTTGACAGAAGAGACAAAGTTGATTGTAATAAGTGGGTGTTTCCGAGTATTCAGGTAAACTTATAGTAAAACATTTTAACGATAAAATGTCTTAATTTTAATTCAACTCCAAACACAGAATCACGTTGCAGTTTTTCTTTTATATTTAATGCATAACTCGCGATATTTTTGAGTCATTAAAATACTCCGTTTTAAGGTTATAAACTGCAATTAGAATTGATTTACAAGTGAAAAACTGCTGCGTTATTAATAACTTATTAAAAGGTCGCACTTTCATCCTATAATTACGACTCGGAATAATTTCAAATTTAAAATCGAGGTCTATTTTGCTTCGAGTTATGACATATATTGGAGTGATTCACAGCTGTCAATCAGACAACAACAAACTTGACCAAATGTAAAATAATTTATTCTAATTTGTCCCTCATTTAATGTTGACATATATTTTCTGGATTAGACATTATGGATGGTTTTGGAGACAATTTCACTGACCCGCCAGAAGTGGACCCTGCGGCTGAATTTTTAGCTCGCGAACAGGATGAATTGGCGGGTCTTGAGGTTGAAATTTCTCCGGTAAACGCTGCACCTGTTTCCGCTCCTGTAGTCAATGGTAAGTATGTGGTGGAAAACAGCCTGCAGTTTACTCAGGCTCGATGAAACATGTCTAACAATAATTAACGACATTCCAAATTTGAATCTAATTTGATAATTTATTCCAACTTTAATTTTTAATGATAACAGATTATTTTTTATACTTCATTTATTTGAGTTGTTGATAAGTTTGTTTATTAATTAGTTAAATTTTGTTTTAATTCTGAACACATGCATTGATTGTAATTACACAGATGATTCAACCGGCTTAATGGAGAATCTCAAAACAAATGGAGATGGCGATACAGAAGGAAGTTTTGAGATCATAAATACTATTGATCAGCCTTCAGAAAATCAGATTTATGGTAAATAATTCGCAGATCAGTAGCGGAGAAGCCGGCATTCGATTAGTTTGACTTTATTCATTTTGTATTTGATTACTGTCATTTTTATTTCCCAGATTTTTTCAACTTACTTTTTACACAAAAAATTGTTCAATGAGAAAAATAAAGATTTATGATTGACATGACAATACTGAGTACATGAATTCTGAATTTATAAAATGATATAATGGAATGCCAATTCAAAATGGAGGAAAATGTATTTTCAATTTGACAGAAGCGTTTCTTAATTGTCTAATGTATCACCGTTGTTTATGAACTAACAAACTGTAATATAATGAGATGTATAATTAATATCAATAATCACGTGTGTGCATGTATTGTTATGCTAATTTTTTTATAAATAGTTTTTCAAATTTTTCCACTCATGTACTCGGTAAAATGTAATTTTATCGCAAATATTTTCTCTTCAACTTATTTTCTTCTATATGTTTTTGATAGTAAGATTAATACAAATTATTGCTCGAAACAGAGACAGTATCAACTGCACCGCTTCCAGTCAAAGAAGAACCTGAGAAGATGCGAAAATGGCGAGAGGAACAAAAAGCTAGATTAGAAGAGAAAGGTAAGAAGACTTGAAGAATACTTAATACAAATATTAAAAAACATGGAGAAAGTTATACAAATTTCTTAATTTTAGATTCTCTAGAAGAAAAGAAAAAGGAAGAATGGCGAGAAGCTGCCCGCAAGGAATTGGAGGAATGGTATAAACACCACACTGAAGCAATTAGCAAAACAAAAGCAACGAACAGGTAAACTTGCTTAAACTCAAAATAACTAACACTTGATGAAAATATTTTATAGACAATTGAATATTCAAATAATACATTATATTTATTTGACTACTTAAGTGTAAATATTCGAGTCCTCGTATGTGCATTATATGACTCTGTAAATACCAAACACATTTGTATTTTTGAAATATGTTTTGTTTTTGCTTATTTGTTGAATTATATTTGAATATATAATTTGAATTATAGTTATAAATTCATTCAAACATAATTTAAATAAGAAAATCCGCAAAAAATTGTGTTATCACATGTATTGTTATATCTTCATTTACAAGTTGTATTTCTTTTATAACGTTAGATAATGCACTGAGTTCTATATAAATGATTACTTAAGTATATAAATAAGTATAGAAGTTTTAATCTAAACTCTGCTGAAATGAAAATAACAAATCTCCTGAATAGATGCTGTAAAATAATATAAGTACGAATAAAATTTTTGTTGTTAGAATAAATAAGTAGATATAACAAATACGACTTTGTGTATGGATTATTAAATGAGATTTTATTTATGCTTCCTAGGGAATCTGCCAAGTAAGTTTATCTTTTATCTCCATGAAGCGTTGTTCCGATTCGAGGAAAGTAGCATGACATCTCGCGCTGATAACTCATTCTTGAATCGGAAAGCGTTTCATCCATGTTAAGCACAATCTTGTGTTATGCTGAATAGAGTAGAATTGGTTCAACAGCATGAATACTGTACGCCGGGAAGCAATAAAATAAGCGGAAGTAATGCTTCGCAAACTTCGATCAAAGAGCTTCGTGTTAATGTGAAGTGATTAATTTCATAAATTATGCTGCTTTAGTAAAGTGATCGAAAGTCTAAAAGTACTGTACTAGAAAGACAATAAGAGCTGCAGCAATAATTGTTAACTGAACAATCGTTTAATAAAAAGCGCTTATTATTATTTATTGTTTAGGTACATCTAAATTTATCATGAATTATTTAGCCATTCAGTCGCGATTCAAGTTGCTAAATGTGATGCTTTGCTTGCTCGTCAAAGCATATCAAGTTACACTCATGTAATGTCCGCTAGCACTGTCATACTTTGGTCTAGTGGATTGGAGTTTTATTAAAATGCTGTTGTTCTTTTGTAACAGAAATGCTGAGAAGCAATTCGTCGCCGAAGCCGACGAAATCGAACCAGGAACTGAATGGGAACGTATCGTTAAGCTGTGCGACTTTAACCCCAAATCATCGCGCACATCCAAGGATGTGTCCCGGATGCGTTCTATTATTTTGCAGTTGAAGCAAAATCCATCGGCGGTATCCAATGCTTCGTTATAAATGTGTGCAGACAATATTTTACCACAGCGCAACATCCACAGTACCGTTTTAGACGCAAATCATGTTTAAGAACAATTATTGAAAATAGATGAATTACTATATTAATTTAACCGTAAAAGCATGTCAGATAAATGTATATGTTAAGGTCATACATTCCTTGTTATATTTATTGGAAAAAATTTGATTGACTGTAACAGTGTTTTGTGTAAAATAAATATTTCGCAATTAGAGTTGGAATTTATTGAAATTTTATTTGCATGACACTACTATAAAGGTACAGTAGGGGCAAGTGACAAGAAAAACATGAGAGATTATAAAATGTATACCAGACTTGACAATTACGATATATATTTCATTGGAATTCAACGACATCGCTTGGACTCTGAAATAAATAACTATAATTTACTGAGACTCGACTTTTTATTAACATACCATCAAAAATAACCACTATATTAATATAGGAGTTTAATGATGTACAACACTGCTCGAAAAATATTTAACTAATAAAAAAGTACATCAATGTGTAATTGTTGCAATCTAACTAAATAAATTTAAAAAAGGTATTGTTTGGATGTTTTACAGTTCTATAAAATAACCTTCTCTAAGAGAAAAACCTTATGAGAAGTTGATTATACTTTCTACAATTTTCCATAAAATGTGAATATAAATATTTTCAAATTCTGATATTGAAATTCTAGCGAATGATATATTAATTATTGCCAAAGATCATATTATCTTAATAGTCCTTTATTTTTTTAGTGACCTTTTGTGATTATTCAGATTCGATAAAGTAATAGGCTCATATATATTTTTTACATGTCAACCAAGTAAAATAATAAATAATCAAATTTAAAAACGAATTCATATTAGTTAAGAATAGCAGCTCATTTTTATAGTAACGCCAGATGAACTGAGCGTAATCATTTTACATACATTTTCCTTGTAACTGTAAAAAGGCATCGTAAGATTCTAAACAAATTTAAAGCTAACTTTTGGATTTTAAAGTATTTGAAATGAAACAACTCACTGAAAAATGATCAAAGAAATTTAATCAATACTATTTACAATACTTACACAAACAAATTTTGTACAAAGGAAGTTCGACTTTATTTGGAACAAAGTTTAAAACAAATGAAAATAATGAAAACAATTATTAAGTGTATGTCTTCGTGTACAAATGAATTGATACAATATGTCGTCCTGGTACCATAACCAATCCCAGAACCCGTCCTTGTAGATGATCTTCTGAGAGATATTCAGTGCAAGTTCCCAATATTATATTAGCATCACGATCAGTGCATAAGAAGCCTCCAGTTAAAATGCGACCATCGGTCATTTTTATTTTAAGACTTCGATTTAACCAATCTCTCAATTTTTGTTTCTCTGGAGACTGCTCTGTTGCGTTGGCCTGAAAATATGCAAAATTTATATTAATATAATGATTTCAAAAATTGAATTGTTCATTATTAAATTTGTATTTATAAATTTATTCCATTTTGTGTCACTTTATATATGGTTTTTACTTTATATTAGAACATTTAAAGCTATAAGTTCAAATTAAAAATGCCAAATATGATTATTTATCAAAATTCTCTTGTCTTATATTATATGTGACATTTAACAATTAAAAATAAAACATAAATAATTGTGATAGTTTGAATATACTTTGAATCCAATTTATAACGTTTCTATTATCGATTAGTTATGTGGTTGTCGAAAACCTTTTTTTTCAATGAAAACAAGACATAACGTTAAAAAATATTGAACAATAGTAGTATTTTCTGTTGAAAATCTGAATTTGCCTATATGTCTTTTATAGCTATTATTTGTATTTCTACGTTTTAAATTAAATGATAACGATTCGAAGTTCACGTGACCAATACTATACAATCATATTAAAATCAACAGAAAATCTTGATACCTTTCCATTTTTATGTACACTATTATCAGTGACAGGCTCTGAATTTTGACACGAGTCTTTCATTTTGGTCTAATGGCAACGATTTGCGTAATGATAGGAACACTTTGTGTAACTAGTTTTAATAGAACTCGCGAATTTAGTACAGCAGATTTTGTTTAGCCAAATATGAAATTGTCTCGCAATCACTTTCCTCTTTTCCAGATACAAACTGTATGATCCGAAGCTTGACGCAAAAGCTGTGAAGTTCTACCACTGTACAGATCTCTCTTTTAGTGCTACCAATATGAAAAAAAAATAATCAAATGTCATTTCAAACTGACGTTTGTACAAATTTATTATTGATGATTTATATATGTTATTTTTGAATGAATTGCCCTACATTCGTTTACAGTATGAATTCCTTTTCCATAACTATTATTTTTTCGAAATGAAGTTTTCATTAAAATTCCAAATATTGAATAAATTGATTAATGACGTTTAAAGCACTTTAAGAGTATCATTATAAATATTAAATAATTTTAATGGATAAATCATATTATTTTTGTAGATTGTGTTTTTTCCAATACAACAATAGTACATAAAATAATGATTCTTTTAACGATGAGAAATAAAAGTGATAAAGCAAGCAAACTAATGCGTAACTAAAGTTGAAAAGATGGAAAAATCTGAAATCATGCAGGAAACGGACGATGCGTGCAAAATTGCTATTCATCGTCCAACTAGTCGTCTGATTCTCGCAATTTTGTGAAGTGGCCACAGCGCGGCGCTCGCGCGGTCGCATCTGTCTGGTCAACAATACAACTTGGCTTCTTGGTAAGAGCGATAATAATATTGTGCAAATTGTGATGTGCGCGGATTGACGGTGCAAAAACGTGCTACTCTGAGCTTGGATTGCGAAGCACCTGGTGAGTTGTCGCGTGACACCGAGTCAACAATGCGAGTGTTTCGCCGGGACGATGGGCATGACACGTCAAGTTGGGTCGTAAGTTGTGAACACAACAAACACTCAAATAGCCGAACTTTCGGTCCTGAAATGTCTCGCGATTCTGATCCTACGTCACTCGTAGTGAGCGCAAGGCATTGTTGACCCCGTCGTGCGACAATCCAGTTTTGAATTACGTAATAATTGTTGCGATCAGTCAAAACATTACGCGCAACCAATTGTGTAACGCGCTTTCATTTCTCAAATGCCTGGCGCTTACTTCTCTGGAGGAGGTTGTTTCGAATTAATATAAGCAAATCGTAAGAAAACAATTAGAGCTTGATATTCGACCGTTATGGTCTGTCTCTTGTGTCAGCTGGCAGGTTTCGGTGTCATCATTGATAGCAGATAGTTTTGGCTACAAAATAAACAACCAAACTGGATGGTCCGTTTTTGCTTATGCTTGTTTGCGTTCTCTTTTTCGACGTGTCGTAACTTTGTTTTGTTTCGAACCAATCGAGGTTATGTATGATATTTCTTGGAGATGACAGGTTAGGTTATGTTTCATAGGTTTATTGTGGATGATTATGGTTGGCGCGTTTTGCGAGATTTTGTAATTTGCGAAATGTCCATATTAAGACTATGATTTCTTAGAAAGCATGTTCATTTATATTATATTTATATTATATATAGTGTTTATATAATTTAAATGTATGTGTAAACTATGCCATAGTGTTATTATACAAATTTTAAATTTAAATGTTATATTATACAATCATATGAAAGATAAATATCTACTTATCAGATATATTCATTTGTGAAATTGTATTTTAAATAGTTTTTATCAGCTACTGCATTTTTTAAATCAGCTGTTGGGTTTTTATATTTACAGTTCAATAAACAACTATTTTAATATGCATTGAAAGTAGTACTTTTATTTTTACACTTCGTTGTGATTCAGACAGTCTATATGTACTCAACTATAAATTAATGCATTCACACTATATAAAGTTTGTATTTACTTTTATATAATTGTATATTATTCCATTTTTGTTAAATATACATTTGTAATAATTATAAAATGTTAGAACAACGCCAAATGTATTTATTAAGTTACAAAACTTAAATTTAATATCAAAATATACATTTTTTAATATTATGTTTTACGTTTATATTATATATTTTATGATTCATAAACATTTATGTGAATATATAAATAATCACTTTTGTTTCATCTGTTTCAGATATAATATGAAATTTATTTTGAAATGTTACATCAAAAAATAAACCTTAAGAGCTTAGAAACTACTTTGAGACAGAAAGCTATATAGTACATTGAAGGAACCTCTGGAGGAACTCGTAACTGATCTGACAGCATAGAAACAATATCAGCAAAATGTCTCAAGTAGATGCAATTCTGGCGCCATTACTCAACAATCAAAATGGTGCTTTGGCTGATGACAACCACAATCTGACTCCAGCTATCGGACCCGCACTCAACAACAATGCTAATCGAGCCAGAGCTAATACTAATAACAACAATAACAACAATCAAAATCCTTTGTTTAATATGCGGGATCGGTTGTTTCATGCGCTGTTTGTGAAAACAGCCTTGCTTTACGCAAGATCAGTACCAAGACCCTTTAGACGTATTTTAGAATTTATAGTTTTATTGAAAGTAAGTATGTGTTGAATGATACTAATTAAATCATATATATTTTAATCAACATAGAAACAAATTTTTTAACAAATTATTTGCTTATATTTTTAATATTTCAATGTCATCATAATGATGTTTTTTTATAAACAAAATTCAGTGTTAATTAAAAACAAATTGTTGAAAATTCGTATGACATTAACAAATATAATCCTATTATTTTTAATTTTAAAAAACAAAATTTGTTTCTAATTTTTTTGTTTATAAAAATATTGTATTTAATGAAATTTAGAATCAAATAAA
>JABFQD010005936.1:0-10241 GCA_022817045.1 Psix sp. ZL-2020
AGGAAAAAATGAACGACAAAATATCCAGCTTAATTCTTGTGAAAGCTCTTATGACATTACGTGAACTAATGAAAAAATATCGAATACAAGATATCTTTATGCCAGTTGATACAGAGATTGCCAACCAATTAACTTGGCAAAGAATCCGAACCGCAATTGGTGCCACTAACTACAGCACTCACTTATTGTTTATACTATGTAGCGGGAAAATCACTGTTCCTCCGCCCGAAAAGCGCCCTAGTATAATAGATGAATTCCACAGTGGAGCTGTTGGCGGACATAAAGATGTGCGAAAAACTACCTTTCGTATTTCTGCGAAGTTTTATTGAAAAAACATGAGGTAAGACGTCCAAGATTTCATCAAGCGATGCTTCATTTGTCAAAAATTTAAAGCACAGAGATTGAAAACAGTCGAGCCTATGGTGATCACAAATACATGTAGTGTTACCCTCGAAAAGGTGTTCCTTGATGTCTATGGGCCGATAAAAAGTTATAGTGGTAAGAATTTACCTTTTGCATACGTATTGACAATCATGGACACATTATCAAAGTTCTCTGTAGCTGTTCCTCTTACTGAAGTTTCGGCCCCAGCTGTCGCCCGTGCCTTCGTCGATAATTTCATATGTATTTTCGGTGTTCCAACCGCCATTTTAACTGATCAGGGCAAATGCTTTATAAACGAACTTACACAAGAATTTAAAAAATATTTAAAATCAAGCATTTTATCTGCTCAACATACCGGCCCCAGTCAGATGGAGTCCTCGAAAGGTCACGCTACGACCTTACCCAATTTCTAAAATGTTACATTGCAACGGAGCCTGAATAGCCAAAATTGATTAACATTGCAATGTTCTCTTATAACACAGCTCGCCATGAGAGCACCGATTTTACCCCTTTTGAATTGATGTTTGGTAAAAAAGCCCGACTGCCAACTTCATACACCATAGAAAAGCTCAAAGATATTACATACGAAGATTTTCTAAATGAACTCATGGCTCGACTAACTGATTTGCACACCTTGGCTGCCACCAATCTAACGAGCTTAAAAGAACGAAATAAATATTATCACGATCGGAAGGTCCGACACGTCGATTTTAAGATCGGCGACTTCATATTTGAACGTAAGAGAGGTCGCAAACATAAAGTGGAAGTGGCATACATTTAGGAGAACAAGAGCTCACGAGAGTCATACTTCTTTGAGAACAGGCAACCTATTTACAAAACTTCACGGCATACACAATGCCTCTCTTTCCCTCTAACGTTACGATAAATATCCATACGCGCCATATACGAATAGCATATATCCATATGCTATTCGTACTCGCCAGCTTTCCCGCATTAGTCTGTGCAGCCAAGGTTTGTTTTCGCCGCATCCTTTTATTGCACCGCATTAGTCTGTGCAGCCAAGGTTTGTTTTCGCCGCATCCTTTTATTGCACCGCATTAGTCTGTGCAGCCAAGGTTTGTTTTCGCCGCATCCTTTTATTGCACCCGCACAAGTAAACTCTCTCGGTTACATCTTAACTATGAATCCAGCGCCCCTCCGCTCCTCTCCATGACCTAATGTTATCTCTGTCGAAAATACGCGCTAAAAATAAAATTATTAAATGACTATTAGTGATAAAAGATTACGTCAATCAATGGGAGTGCGTTTTATTATAGGTACGGTTATCGACTGCTCGGACAACCCGTTCAGTGTACAATTGTCTGGTCAACCAACCATACTCTGCGAGGATCTTTCCTACGCTTGCGCGGACTGTTGAGGAATCGGTTGCTGAGTTGTAGGCCATCACGCTGTCCACGCCGCTGCCAATTTGTGGCGCCTGTGCTGTGAGGGTTGCTACGCCGAAGTGTTATTAGACCTTTTACCGAGTGCCATGCTTGTATTACCGAATACATCGAACAGGCGAGTGGGCCATTCGCCTATAATCCTATTGTCATTATCGAAGAATATGATTAGAGTATTCATTTTACCAGTGATGATCATGTTTCATCCCTCTGTGTCTCTATATAGTTATGATTGCTCAACCGCCACGTCTCCGGTAGTTTAACTCTCTCTGAACGAAATCGGTGAATGTAACGTCGAAGAAGTTCAAGTAAATGAAACTAACATATATATGCAACTGCTCCAATTAACCCACTACTCTGAAACTAAGGTTCTATCTTGCAAGGTAGAAATTTTGCGCCTTATCACGCACTGCGGTTGGAACTCATACTCTTCTGCAATTGCGGGCAGTTGGGCCACATAATGAAGGAATTGTCACGCGAAGAATGCCTGAAGCTACATGAGACCGGAAGAATTGTCTTAGGGGATGCGACTATAGATGGGGTCCCTAGGAACGTAACTAATAGACATTCTTTGACGTTAGCTGGAGAGTTGTCATCCGATGCAGATTGTGATGGAGTCAAGTATAGTGATCCTTATGGATCGTGGGAAGATGTTGTAGTCCAAGCCGATGTCACCATATCCGTAACTGATTTCACAGCTAAAATCGAACTCAACGCCAATAACCTGATCGCCCCGTCTGGCGCTGCTTTCCCTGTGTATAAGGGTCACTACATAGACTATACCGGCGCCAGTGAAGAGGTCTCCAGTGATAGAATTCTATTAAATATTATACGAATTATTTTTATGTATCAAATTAAGGAAGGAGCATTGGGTCCTCGCTAAAATAACACGCACATACACACACACACACTGATTCTTTACTATATCTTGATTTAAAATTTTAAGCGCGGGTTCCGCACTCCCGTTGGAGGAAAGGAGCTGTCATGTCTGAGCTAACGGACATTCGCACGGTCAAGTTTCGCAGCATTAGCGAAACTTGGGCCAGACGCTTAGTTCGCGCTTACCACAGTTTTGTCGTGGGAAATACGTGAACTTCTTACCTCGCGATCTGATAATAAAACATATATATATCCCCACTAATTGGGATGACGAGGAGCATTTTATCATTCATTCGGTAACTGCGATTAATTCGCGACGCGCGATCAACAATTTTCAAACCAACACAAAACTTAATCACCGCGAAATTGTAGGGACTCGGTGCTCCTAATAAAGCAAGTTTACTCAAGGCACCAAGTAGTTTCGATCACTAAAGACCCACACTTACACACACACACTCAACCACCCGCTACCTCGCGGACGTTACACATATTAATTACATGAAATAATCAATTTTACACAATTTAAGATAGTGGTGGCACCTATATTTATTGATAGTAAAAATAAAACTTTATTTTCATACAATACAATATAAAACATTAATAAATATAAACATAAATACAAATTATACTCTATAAAGGAATACTTAGTTGTTGAATAGTTCTAGTTTTATTTTTTTAAATACAATTTTGAATCTAAATAACCAGCCGATCGTTATGTATATATGTTTTTTCCCAAATTAATTCCATAATATATTTGGTAAATTTGTATAAACAAGGGAACTATTATTGTTTAATCAATGTCTGATTTTTCAAACAAAATAGGACAACAGTAAGAACCATAATCAGAATCAGAATAGTTAAAATAATATAGACATATGATTGGTTTATCCACACTGCTCATATCTTACATGTTATTCATAAAACAAAAAAAAATGACCAAATTTAATTCCCGTCACAAGTTTCCGGCAAATAAAGTATAATATCTTATTCTCGTATTTTTGTTCAATTTTAATTAATAAAATAAATAGTTCCATCTAATATTTCTGTGGTTCAAAGGAAAACTGATTCAACTCCATTGTTTGACATTTCGAGAAATTTAGGGTTAAACGTTTATAAGCATAATTTAAAAATTTTGTTTTATAACTTTAGCTATTTATTACAAAATAAACAAATTATTCTTTTTAGAGAAAATATTAAATTACCTACTTATGACCTTATCATCATTTTTTTGAAAATGTGACTTAAATCAGTTTTCCTATGAACCACAGATTTTTTAACAATGATTTTTGAATGATTTTAAGTTAACTTTTTGTTGTGATTATGCATCTAAATTACAATTTTTTCAATTGATGAATTGATTTTAATTAAATGAAATAAATGAAGTGAACACAGAATACTATTATAATATTCAATATTTATTGAACTTACCGAGCAAAGGTATCAAGATTCGCAGAGAAATATATACTTTTTCAAAGGCCACACTTTTCAAACTTTTGCTGTTATTGTCTTTGATGGCTAAATTTGAGAACTGTGGAGCTCGACTGTACGCAGATACCAACTTTTCGAACGTTATGTCACGAAACGGAATACAAAACAGAAAGCATCACATTACATTTAATATATCGATTTTTATCGATTTTAATTTATCACATTTGACATATCGATTCCGATTAGAGAAGGAATAGATGTTACGCATGAATATAGCAACAAATATAAAGCAATAACTTCACTCTTTCATACACATTATAAGAGTGGATAATGATTCCTAAAAATAATTGATTAATATAATTTCACTTACGCTTAAACACAATGATAATAATGAAACTAATTTCAGTTTATGAATTATTGCCCATTACATTTAAATAAAATGAAAGGTCAAATTTAACTAATCAACAATTACAAATTAACGAAACATTAAAATTCAATTTATTTGAATTATAATATAAAAATATTAAAATGTGTTCCATAATAAACATACAAATTCAATTAATTTTTACGAAGAAATTTCAATATTACATAATTTTGTATATATAATATTTTATCTAAAATATAATAATATTTTAACTATGTTGAAAGGAAATATAAAAACATGTCTAAGAAACCTGCAAAACGAAAATACAAAAAAGACTTTGAAGTAACTGAACGAAAATTACGACGGAAAATTTCGGAGGGGTACACTAAAAATGTAAATTTGATTTTCTCAGCTAAGAGGGATGGCAAATAATAATAATTATAAATAATTTTTTATAGGAAAAGTTTTCTGAATACAAAAAATATTTATGAACCAATTAAAATAGTATTTATAATATATTTAATTTTGTCAAAACCATTTGTTTGATTTTATTTAAATATGTTGTGTATTAAATTTGCATATTTCAATTCAATTTTTTTAATATAATTATGGAAAAATTATGAAAAAATCATTTTAAAAATAACCAAAATTAAACAAAGCGCTGGTTAATAATATGAGAATATTGAACATTTAAAATAATTATAAAGTTTAAAATTATAATTCTGTAATTACACTGAAAGAAAAA
Organism: Psix sp. ZL-2020; assembly: GCA_022817045.1. Lineage (NCBI taxonomy): Eukaryota > Metazoa > Arthropoda > Insecta > Hymenoptera > Scelionidae > Psix > Psix sp. ZL-2020. The sequence goes on from JABFQD010005936.1 coordinate 5,204, forward strand.
ACTTGAACATTTATTTCTTATAATATTTTAGTTTATGAAGAATCGTGTATCGGCTCCAAGACTTCTGCAGCTTCAACTTCATATTTGCCTCTATTAGACGATCTACTGACAATCTAATCTAATGAAAATGTTCATGATTTAATTGAATTACGCTTGCTGAATGACCATTCAGATGAATCATTTACTAATGAAGCTAGAGATAATAATAAATCAAAAAATTATTTTGACTAAGATTTTGATTCTGATATATCTCCACCAGAATCAATCAATGGTGATTCGGATGAAAATCAGGAAGTATGAAAAAACAGAAAATACCCGAAATGACGATGAACCCGAATTTCAGTAGGAACAAAATGATGTTGCAAACTTGATATCTTTTCTAATGTCTTGAAAAATAAAAAATAATATTTCAATATATATTTTACTTCAGAAGGAGTTAAGTTTACATCAGTGTTTTGCAGAACTGCCTATTGATTCAAGAACTATTATAAAAACTCTTAGGCATATACAAGTACTACCAATGGAGCCTGGGGAATACATTCATTTTGGATTTATTAAAGGAGTCAAAGAAACAATATGAACAGAACAACACTGCATTGAAGAGTATCTAAATAACGGTATTGCTGTAGATACAAATATTGATGGCGTACCTATATTTAATAACGAGCGAAGTGCATGGCCTATCTTAGATAGTATTATACCAGAAAGTAAAGTTTTCATAATTGGAGTGTTGTTTGGAATAGGTAAACCGAATAGTTCTCAGTTTTTAAAGCGTTTAGTAGATGAAACTGTAATAGCTTGAATTAACGGCATTAAGATTATTGACTTTAACTTTAAGTGTAAAATAAGATATATAATTATGGACACACCGGCTAAATTATATGTTTTAAATGTAATATCACATTGTGCTTATTATAGTTGTATAAAATGTTTCGTGAAAAGAAACAGTTCAGAAAAACGACGTTATTTTTTAGATATAAATCAACCACCGAAAACTGATCTCCGATTTAGAAATCATGATGATGTGTATTTTCATATTGCACCTTCAGAAATCGAACGAATCCCCGAATTTAACATGATAATTAATAAACCCTTGGACTATATGCACTTAGTATGTTTAGGGGTTGTACGAAGACTTATGTATTTATGGTTGCAACGAAAAACGAAACCATTTAATTTAAGTTTTGAACAAATATCTCGTGTAAGTAAATTATTATTGTCAATGTCATCTTAAATTCCATCAGAATTTTGTAGAAAACCACACTCGTTAAAATATGTCAAATTTTCGAAGGCAACAAAATGGAGATTATTTTTGTTATATGTAAGAATTGTAGTTTTAAAAAATATTCTTCGCAATGATTTATATAATAATTTTGTTACTCTTCATGTTGCAATCCGTATACTTTGTAACAAACGTGAAGCCCCTATGTACGATTATGCTCAAGATCTTCTTCGACATTGTATTTTATCGATGGCTACTTTTTACGAAAAATCATCTGTATCATTTAACTGTCATGGACTTATTCATATTGTAGATGACGTCAAAGTTCTTGGACCCCTTGATAATTATAGTTGTCTTAAATTTGAAAATTATTTATTTACTTTAAAAAAATTGTAAAAAAATATGATAAACCTCTGCAGCAAATATATGCTCGGTATGAAGAAATGAAAAAGTTAAATGAAACCGAGTCAATGACGAAAACGAAAGATTCTTTGGCCATAGTTTTACATTCAGAATGGGAAGGGAAATATGATTTGCCACTGGTGTGTCAAAAACCATATTATCGGAAAGCAAAATGTAAGCGGTTTTTACTAACAGCTAATACTCAAAATGATTCTTGTTTCGGTCTTGCAGATGGAAATGTTACAAATGTCTTAAGCTTTTACTATTGTGAAAAATTTAAGCAGTATATGGTGTGCGTCCAAAAATATTTATCAAAAATTAATTTTTATAACAAACCATGTTTATCATCTATGGTCGAAATATATGAGGTTTCTCATTTATCACATGAATATTACATTTGGCCATTAACAAAAATTTTGAAAAAGAATATAAAATTACCTTATGAGTATGAATTTGTTGTACTATAATTTTTACATGATGACATATCTGAAGACTGATTTGACAATATTTTTTTAAATGAAATTGTTAAAATATATTAAGAGTATAGATGCAATTTATTTAACAACATAATCTTTCGTATTCTTATAGAATATTATTTATTATGCACTTAAAATAAAACACTTACAAAAATATTTAAAAAATTAAATACAATATTTTATTATATTTAATATTATTTTTTCCAAAACCCCAGAAATATTTCACTAATATTAAGCAAGATCAGAGCTCTTTGGGTTTTGACTAAAAATTAAGTCGGTAAAGTATACCAGGTTAAAGAGGACGCGTAGGAACGCGGATCTCGTTTGTCGTTACTGGGGAGAGTTTCGTCGTAAGCAAGTTATGCGATTTTGGCGACGAAAGTTGCCTGACGGGGGTGTTATTATAGAGGCTTTCGAATATTTATTCGGGATGTAAGATTTGGGTAGGTTTCGGTGGCATGTTCTGCAGTATCGCGTTTAATTCGCGCTCGAGTTCCCGGTCTCGAATCTATAATTCGAATTGTTCCCATTTTCTCTGGTTTGTTCCACGGCGCGTGTTTCTGCGGCGGTTCGCCTGCAATTGGGACCGCGTAAGAGCGGCCCCAATGACGTCTTGAACGACGGTGGCTCGTTCAAGAACAGCGTCTACACGTCGACCTAGGTTCGATTTATTGGGAATAAGGATCAGGGTAGAAAAAGTTTTATTAAATCAGAATGAGCCTTGAAAAAAGCCGATGGTTTTTAGTAGAAAGAAGAAACTAGTTCCCGTGGCAGAAATGGTCCAGCACTAATTGTCAGGTGGAGCATGGTCATGGGTTATAATACTTGGGTGCGGACCATGAAGAGACTCCTAAGAAATTTTTGCATGCGCCCCCGCGGAGCATCCGATAAATTAAGCGGAACCTGAGTATATTTCGCGTACGGACCATGGAGAGACTCTCTCGCACTATCGATTGATGACTGGTTGACAAGCTAATACGGAAGCAAACGCTCCGTCTAGACAACCTGAAAAAGGCCACCAGGACACAATTTTAGAAAATTTTGTGAAGTACTCGCCAGTACTTTCTATGTAAGAAAGGAAAGCCCTAAAAGACATTCATTTTTTGGAAAAATTCAAGTCCCCGCGTTGCCGAAATAAGTAAACGAGCGGCAAAGGAACCATATAGAAGTAAGTCTTACTTTGCCCTCTCACTTACTCCCAGCATACTCTATTGCAATCGTCTCGTTCAGTCTCTCTCACTCTCGTATGACAGATAGCTGTCATGCCTCAATAGCCTTGACACCAGCGTCAATCAATTACTCGACTATCCTTCTTGCACTCATAATCGCGTCAAAGTATCTCACTCTATCATATGCTCACAATAACAAGTTAGCAACAATAGCATCATTTGAAAAACTGAATAGATATCGCGCGTTTCTAAAGCACCTGAAAGCAATACTTGTGCAACCTAAAACAGTCAAAGTACTGTCAGATTAGATCATTAAACAAAGGTAGGACTATAACAATTAAAAGAAGATAAATCAGTTTTCCTGCTCGAGTCGAGATGTAATTAAATATAAAGATAAAAATAAAAATGATCGAAAGTCATTATTAATTTTTTCAGAATAATTATAAGCTTACAGCAATATTCATTAATTTAATATTGTATAATCTGTCCAATGATTGATAAAATGATTTTTCAACAATTATTATTATTGTTATCCTTAAAAAACGAACCCGGCAAGTTGCACTACCTAGTAACGACCCTCCTAAGTGGTATAAACTCGTTCCTATGGTGCAACGTGCAATGAACTCCACATACGAGAAGAGCATTAGGAAAACACGCTTCAAGCTCGTGGTAAGTGTTAAAATGACAGGAGAAACTGATTTAGTTATTTCAGAATTATCAAACGTGATTTCAATCAATGATTTCCAAGGGAAGCAACTAAAAAATAGAGAAGAAACTAGACAGTAAATTATTGGGCTTATGCACATAGGAATAGCGCACTGTCGCGGCCACTTTCGGCGAACTTGATGGTACATTGGCACTCGGTTTAAACGGTTATATTGTTCTTGGAAACTGTCAAAACACGTTTGGTTTTGTTATATCGTTTGTAATCTGAAACCAAATTTAAAATAACATCGAAAAGGATGGTTAAAAGTTAATGGTTAATATAAAAATTCCATGTGGTTTTAAATTAATAGATTTAACATATTTGCGAAAACATTTGTTAAAAAAAGTTATGATATTATATTGCATCATTTTGACAAAGTTGCTCATCATAAAAATCATTACTTTGTTAACGAAATTAGTGGTTTATTAGAATAATTTGCAAGAATTTGGTATTATTAGTAAATTTAAAGAGCCGCATTTAGCAGCAAGTCCCGATGGCCTTATTTTGGAAAAGTCAATTCTTAAAATAAAATATCCATCCTCATGTATAGATGGTTGAATATATAGTGTATATTGAATATATAGTGAATAGATAAAAGAATATTCGTAATGTTCTGTACTTGCAATTTGATAGAAATGGTAATTTAAATTTAAAAACTTCACATATTTGTGAAGTTTTTAAAGTGAATGTCGCCATGTATGTATTGAATGTCGAAAAATGTCATTTTTTATATTCTTCAAAAGATTTTGTTCATGTAATTGTAGGAAGAGACGAGATGTTTCTTACATCACTAATTTCTAAAGTGGAATCATTTTATTTCACCTATTTTTCCCATTGCTGAAAAAATAAACTGCAATTCAAATTTTTTATTATATTTATATAAATTTTAAATTCTATTGTCAATTAAATTATAACAGCGATTATTATTTTGTTACAGTTGGTCATTTTTAAATATTTGTGGACAAATTTGTATATGCATTTAAATAATATCACTGACAGTCTTTATATATTTTATTGCCATTAACCATAATATTATAAGAAACAAACCATATGGTTTGTTTCT
>JABFQD010005937.1:0-10238 GCA_022817045.1 Psix sp. ZL-2020
AATTCAAATCGATTAAATAAATTTGTTAATGTCTCAATATTTATTTTCTCAACTTTGGATTTAAATAAATAAAAATAAATTTACACAATAGACATATTTTCGATTAAAAGTAATAAAAAAATTAATTGAAACATATGTTTTTAATTGATAATAATTTAAATTTATAACTTTAAATATGTGGACCTTTATGTATATTTCAAATTTGTTATCATGCTGATTAATTAAATAACTAATTTACAGAATTTAATAAGTATGTTAAAAGAATTAAATTTTAATGTATGTAATATTAATGTACAGTGTGATAAAAATTGTTGTCATTAGTTTGAATACATGACTAATGGAAAGTTACAAATAGTTCGTTTGATGAAAGTAATGACAAGAAACATTACAGCCTCTTATAAATGAAGGAATAAAAATGTCTAATGTTCAGGCTTTATTCAATCGAATGTAACATAACATCTTGAAGTGTTTATTTCTTGATAACATTCACTATTTTTTCAAAATTTATGCAATTGACTCTGCCGTAACATTATGTTTTACAAATGTTGATTTAAATTTTAAGAACAGTTAGGTAATATGTATAAAAATAATTTTCTCAAATTTAGCCGTGTTTTGCAACACTATTACGGAGACAAAGTTTTGAAGTTACTGTAAGACTTGCAATATAAAACATTTGTATCAGGAACAGCAGGAATTGTCTTCTGTTGAGTTTTCCTTAAATTTTGTTTTTGTCAAAAAAAAGTCTCAATTTTGAAGAAACTCTATTCTAGGTATTAAACATTATTGTTGAGATCAGAACTGTTGAGGCAACACATTTATTCCTGACCTCTCTTTTTACCATATACAATTTTCATTAAATCTAGCTTTGTCTAAAAATGTGCGGCTTTTCTAGTGTCAATGTTTTATTCTTGCTTGAAAAGTGTTATTCTTTTCATGTAAACAACATAACATTTGTATTTTATGGCATTGTAAAAAACACCACTTATGTAATGAATAATTGTATTTATACACAACTTTAAATGTTATTCAATAAATCATTATCAAATAACAATATTTCAAGTGTGCTCAAAATATTTTCTTTTACTTTTCAAGAATCGTAAATTAAGATAAAAAATAAGGAGTGAAAAATCTCATACAGCTTGTGATTTTTCATCATTAAAAGGTGTATTAGTGTATTAGTGTCTAGCAATCATGACAAGACTAGACAGTGAAGGAAATTGTTGAAGCGGGCGGTGTTCGCGCGACCGGCGTGGCTTGAGCGTGTCAGTTAGCTCGCGTGCGTTTACCTGGTCGGCGCAACGAACGTTGGCGCAAGTTGGCGCGCGCAGTAGCGTCGTCGGCGCGACTCTCGATTCGGGGTTAGGGCTTACGCGCAGCCAGAGTGAGATAGAGACAGAAAGAGGCCGCGCGCCACACCGAACCGTGCTTCACTGCGAGTCAACGTTGTAACTCAAGGACAAACAAACGTGTCGCCGAGATGCTTAAGCTCTCGGGCTCCCTCGTCAAAACCCTTAGCCCGACTTCTTCCTTGGTAAGCATCTCGACTCCCTCTCCCCCGTTAGTACGGGAGTTACATAATTTGTGTATGAGGCTCGTGCCTGCGGGGCTTTTGATTGCATTTTTTATTGTTACGTAATTTCTAATTAAAAATATCAATTTTCAATTTTTTCTATCTCTTTTGGACCTTTTTGCACCTACTTAAACCTGTGACTGAATCCATTGGATCCAAACTCCATATGCTTCTGCTGTCTTATTTCATTTTTTATTTCATTTTTTATTACTATTATTATTTAGTCTATTTTTTATCTCTTAAAGTTTTGCTATTTTTTGGATACCGTTTCATTAAATAACAAATACAGAGTGTTTGAAAAGGAATAATTGGTATGGGGAAATGGGTTTCTGCTTGTTTGACAAAAATGACATTTATGATTTAAATTTAATTGCTCTGTAATTGCTGTTTTTTGGCTTATGTGGAATTTGCTAGAAATCTTCGTTAAGCGTGCGTGTTAACCTTTTCTCTAAATGGGAAACAAGTCTTATATGCGTGTATTTTGGATGTTACATGATATTGGTCAATTTTGTGTAATCGCTATTACGAGGTTCAGAAATTGCCGAATATATGTGTTATTTATTACACAGGCCACTTTTATTTTAGCTAACCGGCGAGCTTTGGTGTAAATACTACATTTGATTTCAGCGAAAAATGAAATCTGTGCAACATTCTTTGTCATTTGGGTATATATAGTAATATTTTTAAAGGTTAGCTGTACTCGTCATGTGACATCTGAAATTTCTCTGCTTATCACTTATGCAAATGGATGAGATTGAAATGTTTTCAGGCTCGGCGGAGAGATGGAAAAATTGTTTCGTTTTCGGCTCCAAAGTTCGATGATTTTAAGAGTGCTATTTTTATTTAGGCAGACATGTAGCATAGACAAAAAATTATATGTGAAGTTTTTGTAGAATATAACTTCTTTCGATGCAGTCATTATTATGCAAACTAATACAATTGAGTTACGATGTTCAATGAACTTGATTTATAACAAAAAATAGTTTATTAAAATGTATGCAATTTTTTTATCTTAATCTGCATATTGAAATTCAAAACTGTTAATTAATTTTGATTAGTCAGTAAACAAAGCTAATTATTTAAATTTTAATTATCACGTTAATATGAAAAAATGAATTGGACCGAATTAGAACAAAAAAATTGATTTCAAATTAGTAACGAAAGGTGAAAAAATCATATCGATTTTAACGTTTATTTTGACAAGTTCTGATTGATTTAATTATTTCATTCGCTTAGATAGACCTAATAACATCCAATAAATCATATGCACTTGTGTTGATAAGATTAATTACGCGACTTACAAGGGCCAGACAGTCACGCATTTTTTAATTGAAATTGGAGTAACAATCCTTATCTTCGGATTGAATTAATCAAAAGTGACAGTTTTATTAATATAATAAAAGGCACATTTCATGTTCAGTGTACCAAAGAAAACAGTTTAGTATCTAGATTCATGACAAAATAATTAAATCCAAATTACTGATATGTTCGTTCATTTCACATCTCAATAAGATAATTATTTTCAACTTAATATACATTTTTTATTATTACTGTTTGTATTGCAATAACTGTAATATCAAGGTTGAATGAATTTACCGTTTCATGTGATTTTCAATGATTTAGTAATACTTCATAATAAATGCAATCCCACCTGATAACCAAGTCCAGTTTGTTTACTCAATTTTTTAATTTTCCATCTTAACTGATAACCAATTTATCGAAAGTTCCACTAACAAGTAACAGAACAGAACACCTAGTTCAGATATGTATCTCTTGTCAAACCAACCAATTTTATTATTATCAGATTTAATATTGAGATGTGATCAAACCCGCTTAATTTTCATATCTCACCTTATTTTCTTGCCACTAATACACGAAGATTCAACGAAAATCGATTGTTTAAATGTCCACTTTAAATAATATTTTTTCTCATCTCTCTCAAACATCCAATTTTTCTTTTCTTATTATCATTTCAACGTCACAAAATATAGTCACTTCAGAGATGAGTAAAGTACAGTTAATGTAAATATCTTTTTTTCGTTGATATGAAAAATGAAATTATTATACTCTAACGTATTTTTGCCGTTGCAGTCGCGGAGCTGATTTGCATACTGATCGAGTCATCGTTTATGTTTCAGAGTAAGTTGGGCCTGTCGGTAGTAGGGAACCGATGTCTGCATTACACGCCGAACGGGAAGCTATCAGTGAAAGTGTCAGACGGTGTGTCAAAGAGTTACCCGGTGGTGGATCACACGTACGATGCGGTGGTGGTGGGCGCTGGAGGAGCTGGTCTGCGTGCGGCGTACGGCCTTGTGGCTGAGGGATTCAAAACGGCAGTGGTGACCAAGTTGTTCCCAACTCGGTCGCACACCGTCGCAGCTCAGGGTGGCATCAATGCGGCCCTTGGAAACATGGAGGAAGACAAGTGGCAGTGGCATATGTACGATACTGTCAAGGGATCTGATTGGTTGGGTGACCAGGATGCTATTCATTACATGACCAAGGAAGCGCCTAGCGCTGTGTTCGAGCTTGAAAATTGTGGCATGCCATTCAGTCGTACTTCTGATGGTAAGTTTGTTGTAAAGGAGAGAAGATACGATATACAAGAGAGAAAAGAACTTTTTTATCACAGGAGCAAGAAAAATGAGTAAAAGTGCATGAGATGTTATAATTGATACAAGTTTTTAAACAGGATGAGAAGTTGATTCATATTATTAATTAACAGGAGTTAGTTGAAAAGAGTTGAATAGTTGATTAATTATGTTTTAGGATTCTTGTGTATTTAAAAGTTGTTATCAGTTTTACGTCGTCCGTATATTATTTTTTATATGACAGTATCGCTATTAATGATAACTAAAGACAGGCTAAGTATTTGTAGTCTTAGTTGACTTGTCCGGGATTTAATGTCTTTTGACAGTTACGAGACCGAAGCTGTCACGACAATATACTTGTTATTCCTTGTTTCCTTAGAATAACTTTCGATTCTCGGAGAGCTGCTTAGTCACCACAACTCTTGTAAATACATAGTTATTGTCCGAGTTTTCCGATGGCAAAATCAATCAATCGATGATCAAACTAATACAGTTAGACACATATATTAAATGAAAAAAACTAACAAATGGTAGTAGAATGTGGAAATGTATCAAAAAATTGCTTTCATTAATCTTTTAGCGGTCGTTTCTGAAAATGTTTCAAGGAACAGACAATTGATTGATCGATAAGACATTGATTTTCATCGCGATCGCATATCAAACGAATCTACAATTCAATTGAAACATCGACGACCAAACGATATTTTAATCTCTCTGCAATTTTATTCCGTCTATTGTATTACGTTATGTGTCAAAAGTGTCGCTAACACTTTATGTTTATTCAAACGCTGATAATATGCGTTAATGATCTTTCAAAATCGGTCTCATTTGTCTTTGTATTAACATACACAATTTAGGCTGCTGGATTATAATGTCGTTAAATCTGATTTTTTGCATCTAATTGATACCAAAAGGAGCGAATAACCACATTTTAAATAACGTTAAATGAAACGAAATTAGAAAAAATAATTTTTTCCTATTAAGTATTTTGTGGTTTTTAGGTAAAATTTATCAAAGAGCTTTCGGAGGTCAGTCACTGAAATTTGGCAAAGGCGGTCAGGCGCATAGATGTTGCTGTGTTGCTGACAGAACTGGACATTCTCTACTGCACACGTTGTACGGCCAGTCGCTCAGCTACGACTGTAATTATTTCATCGAATACTTCGCGTTGGACTTGTTGATGGAAGGAGGAGAGTGTCGGGGCGTCATCGCATTGTGTTTGGAAGACGGCACCATCCACCGGTTCCGAGCAAAGAACACTGTTCTCGCTACAGGCGGATATGGTCGAGCTTACTTCTCCGCCACTTCTGCCCACACGTGCACAGGAGATGGAACTGCTATGGTCTCTAGAGCTTGTTTACCTAATCAAGATCTCGAGTTTGTACAGTTTCATCCTACAGGTGATTTTATTTATTTTTTATATAAAATATAGATTTTAAATATAAATAAAAAAATTTAAGTTGAGGAAGAACTTTTATGAGGAAATATATAATTTAGAAAGCTAAAAATCAATAAAATATATTAATTAATAATAACAATGTTTATTATAAGTAAGGAAATATACTTTTTTCAACTTTTTTTTATCTCATTGAAAATTTAAGCTTTTGTCAATTAAATAAATAAAATTATTAAACAGTTGGAAAACATGTTTTTTTTTAATTTTTTAAAGAAGGCTTTTGTTATGATAGAATTCTGAGATATGGAATATATTTGACTGTTCTCTTTATTTTTCAATAAAATATTTCGGCTTTTTATTTATTACAAAATTTAGTTTTCTTTATTATGAAATTTGATCTTCTTTTAATACATTTATAATTTGTATCATTATGCATAAATTACATCTTTGTATTTAAATATATTATTTGTATGAACGACATAGTGTATTAAATGCATGCTTAAGAGAATTATTAACATAACAATTTTGTGCTAATTTTTCTAGGAATTTACGGAGTTGGCTGTCTCATTACCGAAGGAAGTCGTGGTGAAGGAGGGTATTTAGTCAATTCAGAAGGAGAGAGATTCATGGAGCGTTATGCACCAGTAGCTAAAGATCTTGCATCTCGAGATGTTGTTTCTAGATCTATGACTCTTGAAATCAGAGAGGGCAGGTAATTTTATTTTTCAATAGAAAAATTGTAAATAAAAATTCTAAAAACTTCATAATGAAGTCTATTCGATAACTTTTAAGATTTATGTAAACTTTTTTTTATCATTGTTTTTGTTAATACGAAACATCGAATAGAAATGAAATATTTGTCAATATCAATGTAATACTAATTACAAAATTAATTAATAATCCATCAGAGGCGTTGGTCCGGAAAAAGATCATGTCTACCTTCAGTTACATCATTTACCACCAGAACAATTGGCAGCTAGATTACCAGGTATCTCAGAAACCGCGATGATTTTCGCTGGCGTTGACGTCACCAGAGAACCTATACCTGTTATTCCAACGGTACATTACAATATGGGTATGTGATTTTTTATCTTCATTATTTGTACTAAGTTATGGAAATATGAGTTACTGTAATTACCACAACTTTGCAACTTAATTTAATATTTATAAATACAGCTAAATAAATAGGATAATAATTACTTTCCAGGCGGAGTACCTACCAATTACAAAGGACAAGTTTTAACTAGAGAAAACAACCAAGATAAAGTTGTTCCTGGATTGTATGCTTGCGGTGAGAATGCATGTGCCTCGGTTCATGGAGCCAATCGCCTGGGAGCGAATTCATTGCTGGATCTTGTTGTTTTTGGTCGAGCATGCGCGTTGACCATTGCAGAAGAAAATAAGCCCGGCGACTCGATTGGCAGTTTAAAACCAGTATGTATATTAAACTTTCTTTTATTCGTATAAAGAATACTGACACATAACAATATTTATTAATGATGATTTATTTAATACTAGAATGCAGGTGAAGAAACTGTAGCAAATCTTGATTGGGTCCGACACGCAAATGGTCAGATCCCCACAGCCGAACTTAGATTGACCATGCAGAAGACCATGCAGAATTACGCTGCTGTGTTCCGTACTGCAGATTCCTTGAAAGAGGGTTGCCAAAAAATGACCGATGTTTATAAGAAACTTAAAGACATCAAGGTCTCAGACAGATCTTTGATCTGGAATTCCGATTTAATCGAAAGTCTCGAATTACAAAATTTGATGCTTAATGCGCTACAAACTATCTATGCTGCGGAGAACCGCAAAGAAAGTCGTGGTGCACATGCGCGTGAAGATTTCAAAGACCGAATTGATGAATACGATTGTAAAAAACCGCTAGACGGTCAAACACCAAGATCATTTGAACAACACTGGAGGAAACATACTCTTACTACGATAGATGCTGCTTCTGGAAAGGTATGCTTTCAGAATTACTTTTTAAATATGTTTTATAATTTGAATATGTATAAAAAGATATTACTTACAGTATTTAAATATTTAAAAAATTTTTTCATTCATTTTATATATGTACGTGTAAGTATGAGTTTATTACTTATTAATGTTTTTTCTTTTTAGGTGAATATCACTTATAGACCTGTAATCGACAAAACCTTGGATGAAAATGAATGTCCAACTGTACCGCTAGCTATTCGTTCTTACTAAACACCAAGTTTCGCTTTAATGCATTAAAATAATCACTATTTGTTACGACTTGAATTTTTAATTCTGTGTTGGTTTTATCCTTGCGATAATCATCAGCTATAATGCCAAAGTTTCAATAAAATCAATCAATTCAAATTCGGAAATTGAACTCATCGACAGCGGCATAATACTTAAAGCAAATTACATTCTAGTATTTTGTAAAGATCTTGAAAAATGTTATAGTTTCATGGTGTTTATCATTCATCGTGAATGACATTTCATGAGAACTTTTTTCGTTGTGTAGAGAGCACGAAGATAAGAATTGTAAGAGTATTCAATTTGTTTCTGCACTCAAGACACCACGAAATTAAAACATCATTTATAATAGCGATATTATATGTTACGTCTCAGGTAGACTTGAACGAAACATACCTGCAAAGTGTAAATGACTAGCAGTGTTTCATTTATCTCACAAGTCTTTGGGATTAATAATAAAGAGGAAAATTTGCGGGTTGCGAACTCAACAAATTGTATATATAACTTACTGTTTATAATCGGAACATGCTCTTGAAAAGAGATTCTAGGTCAATCTTTTTGCGACAAAAAAACCACCAACTCCGTATTTGATACCTACATTTAATGTAACGACTCAAACTGTAGAAAAACAATAAAGCAATTTTTTGACAAATGCAATTTTCGATTTTCTTGCCTAAAAACATAATAACATTAGTATTTGAATATAAAAATGCTTTTTTATGTGTTATTTTTATATTATCAATAAATACAACTATAAATATTTTCATCTTTAACTGACTATGACAAGCATTCATCTCACTCTAATGACATTGGTTAAAGAGAAATCGCGCAATACGTAATTCGAAGTAAAATGTCAAACCACATAAGTCTATCTCTAACGAATCTCATACGATAAACAGAGATAGAAAATTATGAATTGCGAACCGTTTTAGCTCGGCTGGAACTACGTCACGTCTGCTTCCGGTACGGTTTCTTGAATCAAGTAACGAGGTACGAGAAGCTGCCAAAGAACTTCACGTTTGCAATTGCCTGAGTTCCTTCAATAGTAAACGTCGTGTGCGAGTCAAAAGACAGAAATCAAATCACAAAATGGCCTTCGGCGATCTGAAAACAGAAAAAGGCGTCAAGGAGCTCAACAGTTACCTCGCTGACCGCAGCTACATCGAGGGGTTAGTACTTGCTTCGGTATCATTTAAAACCGTATGTTGCAACACGTGCAACATGCCGATACAATAAATCTTAACACAAAATCTTTTCGTTTTTGCATTCAAACCAACCTTTTTTTCATCCACAGTCACAGTATCGTATTTTTACAAAGTTCTTTCGTACATTGATTTAAATTTAAATCTAACCTCACTTTCTTCTTGGCACAATACATTAACGACTTTCTCATTAATTTTACTTGAGCTTGATAAATCTATGCAAAATTGAAGATGAGATTGAAAACATATTGATTGACTTTCTTTGTATTAGATTATGCAAAACTATGTTTTTGTTCATATTTATTGTTGATTAGAGTGGTTTTTTATTTTTTGCTATTTCTAATTTGTAATGAAGAAAACTTTGCTTTTCTTTACTAGTTACAAAAATTAATTTTATTACAATAATATACAATATTTGCTTAGAGATTCAAAAAATATTTTTGCTTTTTCTTGATTAAATATGCTACTTTTTTGTTACTATTGGAAGACTAATAGATAATAGTGTTAGTGTGAGGTGTTATAGAAAACAAATTCAATTATAATTATCCAATCAAAAATTATTTCAGATACCAGCCAACACAAGCTGATGTCGCCGTTTACGAAGCTTTGGGCAAAGCACCAGCAGCGTCAAACGCGCATGCCCTCCGGTGGTATAATCACATCAAGTCTTTCGATTTAAAATCTCTGCCTGGTGAGAAGAAACCACTCGCACAGACAGCCGCTCCAGCTAAGAAGGATGAAGATGATGACGTTGATCTATTCGGATCAGATGAAGAAGATGAGGAGGCAGCAAAGATCAGAGAAGAAAGACTGAAGGCTTACAACGAAAAGAAATCCAAAAAACCGGCAGTCATTGCCAAGTCCAGCATCGTCATCGACGTTAAACCATGGGGCGATGACACCGAAATGGACAAAATGGAAATGAGTGTGAGAAGCATCGAAATGCCTGGACTCGTTTGGGGAGCTTGTAAGCCCATTTATTATTTTTTGATTTTTAAATATTGTTTTATTTGAATGAAATATTTTGACTGGTTTGGTTTTTATATTACAGCAAAATTGATGCCTGTTGGTTATGGTATCAGAAAGTTGCAAATCATGTGTGTCGTCGAGGACGAGAAAGTGTCCGTTGATGAGCTCGTGGACAAAATCCAGGAATTCGAAGATTACGTACAGTCGGTTGATATTGCAGCCTTCAATAAAATTTAAATCTAATTTGACCGCTTTTTAAAATAAATAAATAAATATTCATT
>JABFQD010005938.1:0-10238 GCA_022817045.1 Psix sp. ZL-2020
AAAAAAGTAACAAAAGAGACGATAATATGAATTTACAATGCAAAACGTCATTACAAAGTATCAAGTGCCTTTTACTTAGTTACTAAAATATAAAATGATCGAAAGCTACATATTTGATCTATGTCTATTGATATCTGTAACATCTGGAAACATTTTATATCTAAAATATGTTTAAGAATCTTAGTAATTTTATTTTCAGTCAAAGAATGAATATTTGTATAAAAGACATTAAACGCCAATTTCATCGTGTTAATTATACATTAATTTAATTTTGTAAACGACAAATGTAAAAAAAACTCTTAATATAATTAATTGCAAGAATTAATTATTATTAATTATAATATTAATTATGAAATTGAATCTCAAAAATCAATTGTTTAAATTGAGTGTATATATCTTTTACAAACTGTTTATTGTAATAGCAATTATGTGAATCAAAAACTTATGATAAGACTGTAAAACCGTCCACATTTTGTATTAATAACAGATAATTATTTGTACAAATATATATGTAAATTTTAATTAATAAATTGTACATATTGACATTTGTAGATGATTATATAACCCTAAAGTCATTAATTTATATTATGCACATGATAATATTTATTTTATATTATATATATAATACTTACATTAATTCACAAAACGGGGAAAGGATCAATAGTTTTCAAAATCAAACAATTGTTTTTTTTTGGTTTTATAAATTAGTAATCATATTTTTTTTATTAAAGTGTCAAACATTTTTACATACTGCCATTAGTAAATTGAATTAATATGCATTCAACTCAATGATAATTAAAACCTACAAAATATCACCATATTTTACATATTATATTACATATATGTTTTTAAAAAAATATATTCAAGCATTATTGATATCCTTTTAAAAAATAGTCTCTTGCGTTTTTATCAACATTGAGTTGAACTAATAATATGGTTAATGTTAATACAACAAATTCAATGATTAAAACACTCGATTTTCAGAGAGTCACTTAGATTTATGATTTCTTCCATCGCTTTTTAAATTATCATACTTAATTTTTCATTGATAATAAATGTAGAAATATTCAGTAGTATTTTTAGTCGATTTAAAAATGTTGATTTTTTTACATAATGTTCATCTGTCAAACAATATAAATGGCTTAAAGTATGAGCAAAATTTTTATGTACACGCTCGCATTTCTTATCAAAAAATATAAATCATTAACCTTACAAAATACTGAAGCGTCAAATACTGCAATTTTTTCAACAATTTGGTATTATTAGTTGCATAAAAGATAACTTAATTATATATAAGCTAGTTCAATCATGTAAAAATGTAGTAAATATGACATTATTTTTTATTTATACAATAGTCATATAAACAAATTTTTTAAATCTATTTGTTATTCATATAACAGAAACGTAAAATAAACTTGTACTGTGAAACACATTACACGTGAATTGTGTGCATCTGTAATACAGCGGAATCTACGTAACTTCCATATCTTTTATCCTTATTTGTCCTAGCTTTATTATCAATTAGAGAGAGAAACAGATATAGAAGTTAAATATATTCTTCTGTAGTTATTTTGCCCATTGTCTGGGTGTATAATAAAATTACGTACTTCGATAAATATATCGAGTGCTCTTTTTTTTTTAATTTTGTCTTAGCAAATAATGCTTTGGTTTTAAAATTATTTTTAAATTGTATTTTTTAAACTTAGATCAGACGGTTAAAACACAATAAATCAGGCAGTATATTTTCAATTTGTAATTCAAACAATTTGTATTCCATAAAAAACTACTCTATTCTAGATTAGTTTTGTCTGTTTGCTTCATTCATTTTTTTACTCCATTTACAAATAAGATATAAAAATACGATTCTAAAAATTGAGATATAATATATTACTGTATTTGTGTAGAGTATCTATTTAAAGACCATAAGCGTATACATATTACCGTTCATTAAAACGTATCTGAATAACGACTCTTTCTATTTTTCTTATTATCTTTTTATCATTTTTATGCAAAAACTTATTTTGAACTTTTCACATTACCAGAATGTTCTTTTTGTTCATTCGAGATCAAAACTGTTTTTTTTTATATGTTTTTCTTCGTTTTTGTATTTATTTATTTATCAAATATTCACTCAAAGGATTGCCATTTGACTATTTGTTGTCCCGGTTTCGCAATAGCTTGTTTCCATTGTTCTCCATATGTACCGCCTACTTCTGGACCAAGTACAAAAGAGCCAACGGTGACTTTTTTACCTACAAATTTGAATAACACAAAATTGATTAAAAAATTGTTATTAGTTTATTAAAGAATTTATATTGAAAATAAAATAATGCATTTATTTTAAAATAAAATTTCATACACTTACCTAATTTATTTTTCGAGACATATTTAATGACAAAACTAACATCTTTCAGGGCTCCTTCGTAAGGATTTTCAGCAGTGACTTTGGCTTGCTCCGCAGCGAATTTCATCGTCACACATGGAGCGAAGCGCTCGCTTTTCCAGAAGTGCGTCACTTTTCCTCCTTCAACGACGGACATTTTAATGTACATTTGACCTTTGAGAAGTTCATGCTCGTACTTGGTTTGCAGCGAGCACCTCAGACGAAGTATAGTTAGCACCAAGTTTCCGCCGCTGACGTCTTTTTTGTCAGTTTTCTCTTGACAAAGCGACAACTCAACCGCGCCCTTTTTGTTTTCTCTCTGCAAATAGAAAATGCATCATTACTAATGTTTCATAGAAACTCTTAACAGTCATTCGCGTGTTCAATTCGGCGTTGCTGACATGACAATTTATTTTTCGTTCCTTTAAAACTTTCACTTCCAAGTTCGCTTTTACCAATAAGCGGTTAGATTAACATTTCATGTCTTCCCTTCTTGCGAGCGAAGAACTCTTAATTCGTCTCGACGAAGTATTAAATTGAATTTACGATCTATGACCTCCACTATATCATGTACTGACGTTCATATCTCAGTATTTGAATTATCTAAAGCTTCTCTGAATAAAGATAAAACAAAATTGAATTCGTGAATTATTTTCGTTATTACATCAATAATTAAAAAATAAAGTTGTTAAGGAATTCATTGTATAAATCGTAACGCAATTTAATATCGTAGTCGTTAATTGAATACAAATTTGTTTTCAGTTTCAAATCCAACGTAATAATACTTAATTTCTATAGGGAAGTTGACTTGTCAATTGGCAGTCATAGTCGGTACGACTTCTGATTGACAGCGTGTCCAAAAGACACACTAATTGATTTATCTCACAGTAGGAATCTTTCGCACAGACTATGAGTAAACCAGCGAGTTTCGATTACTAAATAAAACAATGTGACTGGAAAACTTAAACAAACTTTTCCACCGCATATTTTTAATTTCGACCTTCAGAGTGGATTCTTTTTCAATTATTCATAACTACCTCGTGCACTAGGATGAAAACTGAAAATGATTTCATATTTGATTAATAAATACATTGGTTGGTAATTTGCATTACACTTTCGTGACCAATTTGAAGAAGATTACAGATGGAAGGTGTGTTTCTATTTCTTCCACGGTTACTCATCGCAACATTTTAATAACGAAATATCTTCCTGTTTATCTATAGCTATATTCAACATTACAACAATAATTAATTCATACAAAGAACAATGATTCAAACCGATATTTGGAGAACCTAAGATGATCTTCTGTTTCGACGTCTCTTAAAGTCTTAATTTGATTGCCAAGTCAATCGAATAATTAATCTCAAGTCGTATCTCAGAAAATAAGTAAAACATTTATTTACTGATGCATTAGTCTCACGTATTCACGTGAATCATCAAGACATCACTGTTGATTGTTTAAATGTTAGAGAGATTACGATCTATTACCGCGAATTATGTAGGAATTTCTGGCTTCGTTTCTAATGCTGACTGTAGTACAGAAACAATCGCGGAATGTAAAACAGATCTTTTGATAGTAATGAATAGAACAAATTTATGTTACTAACTCTCTCATCAGAACCAGCTATTCCGCTGTTGATTGGCTTAAGAGGCCTCCACATATCTCCAGTGGAAACATCAGAAGAATGTTTGGATTTGTGGGGCTTCACGTTGAAGTTCCTATCGTCTAAGGTTATCGTCGTGGTACCAACGGGTCTTCTTTTGTCCGTGAATTTGAACCTCTCCGGAGACGAGTCGGCCACTTTATCAGTGCCCTTGCTGAAAAACTGACTCAAGCGGCTATTCAACGTACGTTGCTCTCGCGCAGGGGATGTTGATTCCTCCCCTTTGGAAGCATCTTTTTTCTTGCCATCTTTCTTAGAGTCTCCCCCCTTCTTGTCCATCTCGCCTTCTTTTTTCTCTGTTGCAATTAACGGCTTGTCTTCCAAAATAGCGTACAGAGTCGCCACTATGAACTTTGACCCTCCGAGTTCTTCCTCTATAATCTTCGACTTGCCAAACCTGTGCTTTATTTCCTTGCGTAAATTAAATGTAAACTCCTCGTTCCATTGTGGCCAAGATTCGTTTTTCGTTGTCGTTTCAAACTTCTCTTTACCGGGTAGAAGCTTTATCTGGAAGGTAATAGAAATGAGTAAATTGAGAGAGATAAAATATAAAAGTAAAGGAAATAATAGAGATGGTGGTTTAGAATGGAATATCAGTGTTATTATAAACGATGTTTTTAGTTAAAAATAATTTCAAAATTTGGATTAATTTAGTACTGAGTAATGTTTCATTGAGTCAGAAGTTGGTTTTTATGAATGAGAAAAGTGTATTTTGATACAATTATACAGACTAATGTAATGCGACGCTCAGAAAGTTACACATATAATTATTATACTATCATCGATGACATAAATTCTTGGATAATCGTCGCAAGTAATTATCCTTGGTTAATAAATGCTCCATTGAAATTCATACAATTTATATATATTTTTATACTTTTATGAAGAAATGTTACATTGAATTCCAGAAAAATCTTAATTTTTAATCATTTTAAAAATAATTATAGAAAATTATAAACGTATTAATAATATATAGATAAAAAAATGGTAATTTTTAATTATCTCAATTTAACTAAGATTATTACCTTAACTACATAACTGTTGACTCTGGTGAAGCCGAAATTTTGTGGTAAATGTCTAGCACCGAGAACAGTTACATTGAGGGTTTTATTATTAGGAGAATGAACTATGCGAATACCAATCTCTGGCTCTAACGTAGCTGTTCTGTCGAGAGGAGAAGATACGGATTTCAAACTGTTGTCTAAGAACGTTTTCAATTTTGCAATAGCCATGTTTTTTTTGAAATTCTCAATGCAGAATAAAAAGTGGTCAGTTGGAAACTGTTAAGTCTTCGATTAATAGCTTACTTCATCTTTACTTTAAGCTAGTCGTCTTCCTGGAACAAATTCAAAGATTCAAAGTAGTAATACGAAAATGAGCATTTTAAATGAAAATAAAATGTATAATTAAATAAATCAATTAATAAACCTAAAAAAAAATATAAATTATTATTCATAGTTTTATTAAATTTATCAATTCTTATTAATTGTTAATACGAAATTAAATTTCTATTTCAAACTTGGATTTAAATCATTAATTCCGTTTGAGTCTTTAAATTTGTGACTAAAAATGTAATCATAGTTTAGCTAGATTTTTTAGTTTCGCTTAATAAGTTCGTATCTCGATCGAAGCATTCATTTCTAGCATTTTTTCTGAAGCGTAAATTAAAGAAACTAATTTCAACCACGTGTTTTAACTCCATTTTGATTTAATGCATTAAATTTGAAGCAAATTATGTCAATGATCTAATTTTTAGATGTCATTAATAGCAATTAAAAGATTCCCGCGACAAATTATCATTAATCGCTTGAATGAAAACCGTGTCATTTATTAGCAAACAATGAACTATTTAGGAATGCTTTTATGAGATAGTGCACATGGTAAAGATTGTGTCATGGGTGAATTATAAATGGTGCGAGTTGATTATTTATTCAATATTTTACTTCCATTTTGAAAACTACATTCTCAAATAACTTTTGCCATTAAATTTGACAGGTTAAGTAAAAATATAAGTGGAAATGAAACTCACAAAAAAGTTTACTGTGAAAATGAATCTTGTGTGATATAATGCGCAGTTCAATTATACAAAGCTGAACTTACTGTCATAAATATTTATACAGGAATGTATAATGTGTTTGTTTATATATATGCTAATTGAGCTTTCCTCTGAGAGTAATTTGATTAAAATTTGCTGACTTAATTATTCTGTTTATTATATTCATTATTAAATTGAATGATTTATTCTTAGTTTATTCCAATTAATCAAATGAATCTACTACACTGAGATTTAATTTTACTTTTTTTACTATTTAAAAAAAATAAATTTTCTTGGAAGAGTCACTTCATTATGTGATTCATTTTTAGTAATTAATGAATTTCAGTCAATCAAACTGAAATGAAAATAATAAAAATGTCAATATATTTTACGATAAATACCAACTTAATTGTATCACATTTTTGTGATTTTATTAAAGTAATAAATAAAAAAATAAACACAAAATTAAATAATACTTGTTAAAACAAGTGTAGAATGAGATTAAAATCAGAATGATTTCATCAGATTTATTTAATTCATCTATACATCTGTTTGCATTCAACTTAAAGTACTCGTGGTTAGTTTTTGATCAGTCGCAAAAAACGTATTGCGTATCTAAATTTTGTATAACTTAGATTATCTTTTGAGACAGAAGATCCAGTTTATAATTAATTGTATCAAGTCTGTAATATTTATATTCTAACGTTTTGAATAAATTGCATACCAAATATTTTTAAGTTTGTATTATTATTTTGAAAATTAATTAAAATATTATGTTTCATTATTAGTATCTAATTGTTGAAATTTTATTTAATGAAACTTTTTCGAAAAAACATAATAATTTTATTCTGATACATAATATTGATAAAAAGAAAATATATTAAGATATTATTAAGCTTCTTTGAAAATATTAAGCAAGTTGATAAATTTAATGGATAATATTGCAATGTATTTCAATTCTTTTGTCGAAATAAATTTGTTATATTTTAGATGAAGCGGAATTATTTTAAACCAATTTTTTAATTGGCTTGATAACAATCAATTTTTTCAACATAATAATATTATTCACGCCATTACAATAAAATTTCTCACATTATGATTAGATATATAACCAGATAATATTATAATTCGTGTAATTGAATCTCAAATTGCTTTATAAAACCTTTGTGAAAATACTTTAAAGCATCTTCAAAGTACGCCGTACAATTTAATACAACTAAAACAAGTTTTTGCTCATATCTTTGCTACAGCAAATTACAATAACAACCAATATCTCTTTAATCCAAAATATCAAATATTTCTATAAAGCGCATCAAACATAATTTTAGTATTACTCCAAATTAAATAAAATTTTCATTCAAATAACATAAATATAACAATTTGCTTCCCGCATACAAAGTGATTTTGCTCAATTTCTCATACACCGCCTAATTTATAAGTCATAAACATTACTTCATTATTTATTTAAACGTCTAGAATCAATAATTTCTATATAAAGCAAATAACGAAATGACTATTACCTTACAATACTATTGAGTTCTTAAAATCGTTAATATACTGATATGTCAAACTGAAAAACAATTATATTCACAAATGCCTATATATTTAGTACCGTTATCGCTCTTCGCCCTCTATTTATCATTGTTTTTTCAGCAAATCGAAAGTATCGGTAGAATCTTCAAGAGCGTGCTTCGTACAACTACCAGCCTAAACACGAATTTTCAAATGCACAACATTCTTCCACAGATATCGCCGCTCGTTTAACGCATTGCAATTTCGCGCGATGCATATTTACGCCACGTCGTAATGATAATTATGTCACTTACCTGTCGCGACGACGTCACATGAGAATGCGCGCTCGAAATCACTATGGTCACTGCGTGATGTAAACACTGGTGTGTTAGATATGTGTGTGTCCATCGGTAACCGGCACATGCTCAGAAATCAAGTTCGCATGATTGCGGACGGTTAATTAAACATTACATAAAAAGTGTAATGCCAGCGAGAGCGCAGATGCAGTTTACAATAAGATGATAAAAAAAGTCGGATTGTTCAATGCAATGATGAGCATTGAAACGAACGCTTTTTTGGACGTCGTGTCGCGCAGACAATCGCGATGATACTAACAAGTCGCACACCACTCCCGGCAACTGGTTATAAACTGCCGTTGGACTTACAACTAAGTTATACTGCCAGTTGGAGTACGAGATGTACATGGAATCTCCAAGGCCGGCACACACGGACACGTTCAATGTGTGCGTCGATGAACGAGCAACAAGTTCGAGAGATTCGAACGGGACGTCAGAGCGAACTTATGTTATAAGGAAGTGATTGCTGCAGAAGGAAGTATTTGAGGCCTTTTATGGCGGAACAGATACACTTTTTTGTTCGAGTGGAATTTGCTCAAATTTTTTGAGGGGATGAAATTGTGAAATTAGATGAATAGACACATGGTTGTGTGCGTTAGAAGACATAGTTAAAGGACTGTATTTTTGTAAAAAAATGTGCATACTGCGTTGTAACATTTATTGCATTTGCTGCAACAACCGAAAATAGAGGTTTATAAAAGTAGGTTTTAAAGTTTCATTTTCAGGAGTAGGTGTTAAAAATGACTTTAGACTTTCTGCTTTGTGAATTAATGATAATTAATTAGGGGAGATTATGCATTGTATAAGATGTGTGAAAAATTAATAATTGCAAAAGTGTTTGAAATTTGTATATTTTTTCTCTCGTAAAAATTGTTTCCGTGTTATGTATAATATTTTCACTATGATAATGTAAAAATGTTTAGAATATATTGTTTGTGTACTGTCTATTTTATTGTATAAAAAAACCCTAATCAAAATATAAAAAATAATTCATTTTCATATTGTAATACAGTAATATTGTAATTTGTTTCTTGTTTTTATGAAGTTATAAAAGTCAAACAAACTTGAAAACAAGGAGGATGTAATAACAACGGTGTATTTTTAGAAAATGATTTTTAATGAATTTTTGAAAAATATTATGTTACAAAACACCATTTATTTGTATATAATTACATTATGTTTGATTGGTTTGTTTCATTTACATTAATGAAGAAATTACATTTTGACACATTAATAGACAATTGAAAACTTTAACACTTCAAACAAGATTGAACTCCCACAAAAAAAGCAGATCAAAACACCAGATGTTGATAAAAAGAACTTATCGCTATCGGAGGAGTTAGAAAAAAGTTTGCAAAATTCAAACAATTATATTAGAATCTTTTAGGAAAATTAGACTTTTTTTATTCTAATTTTATTACAGATAATAAAGTGTAACATTTTTCATACAATAGAAAAACTTTGAAGGTTGTTTATTTTTCAGAGCAACTTGAAAAGAAAACAACCGTCTTTCTCAGAAACATAAATTGAGTAACTCGAATATATGATATATTTTTATTAACAGTTCTTTTCTGATGATCAGAATCATTCTTATACAAATAATAATGAGTTCTTTACTCTGACAATATAAATTACTTTCATGCAAAATATTTCAACTGATATCAAATGCAAAGCTTGTATGAAAAAGTGAAAAGTCGTTCGTGATGTACATTTAAACGATGTTTTTCAACATTGTTGACACTTTTAATAAATAAACATAAGAAAAATCCGAAATTTAATATAACATAAGAAAAAAACTTTTTGCAAAATTTCATTTACTACATAAAGAACTATATAACTGTATTATAAAGTTGTACATTTCTCAATATATATATTTAATTTAATTTATATTTTATTTATAAAATATATTATACATACACTATATTGATAGTCTTTATCAAGAAGATTCGATTTCAAACTTTCATATTAGCCTTTCATTAAACATTAGACATTTTTTAACGGACGGTTTTCTTCCTTATAGAGCCTGTCGAGGCAATATAAAGAAAAATATAAATATCTAACATTAATAAGTAAATATTAATGTTAAAATAGTAAACTTTTTTCATGTAATCAAATTTATTAAATGTGATATATGAATACATTTACAAGTGTTTATATTATTAAATAATGTTTTGATTGAAAAAGTTTTGTTATTACTTTCAAGAAATTTTTAAATTGAATAAATTTTTTTATTAAATGTATAAAAATTAAATTCAAAAAGGAAAATAATAAAATGTAAAAATTAAAAT
>JABFQD010005939.1:0-10237 GCA_022817045.1 Psix sp. ZL-2020
TTGTAAACATAGTAAAATAATAATGTGCTGTAATAAGAAAGTGATACACACAAATAATCTACTAAAAAGTCTAAGTCAGAATATTTTTGAGTAATTTATTAGCGAGAAATATTTTATGTGGTACAAATATATTGCAACATTGCCGAAGAATGATTTTTATAAAAAATGTTATTTTAATACATACCTACTGCGTGTATTTTTCAATCGAAAATTCCTTTTTTCAATTGAATGTCATAGAGTACAGAAACTCACACAAAGAAACAATGAAATAAGACGATGTAATAAGAGCACTTACACTTTAGCATAAAAACGCTCTCTGAATCGAAAGTCTTTATTGCACCGATACTTTTTAATTAGTAATTGTATTAGATACTAAGGCAATTATTTTTAATAATTTGTGAGCTTCAAAAATTCAAAATATACATATTTGAGTAAAATAAATAATTTAATACAAAAATCTATTTTCTTATAAAACTTATAAAATAAGTTTTCGATTTATATATTCCTTTTCTTTAAAAATTCAAATAAAACTATATTTATTAATTATCTATAATAAAAATAAATTAGTAAGAATTTTTGCCAATGATCTTTATCAATATTGTGATACTTGTGTGTTTCATAATAATCTCATTTTGGGAGAAATAAAACTTGCTGCTGCTTCTAAGAAAAACAACAATCGTTGATATTTGTCAATGAATAGTCTAAATATTTTAATACAAGAAAAATACAATTTTATGATACTTTTTATACATTTATTGTTCGTAAAGTAGATAGTAAAAATTACGTTGTTTTAAAATTTTCAAAATTACGGTTTAGAGTACTATTTTAACCTGTAAGTAGGCGCTCATTTTCGGACTTTTTTATTTGATATCAGAAATGCCACTACTCTGATGAGTAGTGGCAAATGAGGAATTTTGGAATGTCTATAACGATCGGGTGTAACGACGGTAGATTTGACTTTTCCACAAGCCAAAATTCGTAGACTACCTCTAGGTAGGACTTCTAGCACTTCATGTGGACCGGTGTATAAATTCTCAAATTTGCTTGTTTTTTGTCCTCGGCTCACAAAGATGCTATCGCCTACATCGAAAGTCTGGGAATTTATTGTACTATCATAGATTCGTTTGGATCTCTCTTTCGATTGAATTAGGTTGCTTCTTGCTATATTTCGAATTTCACTCAACTTCGTAACGAGGCTTCTAACGTATTCGTCATATGTTATCAGCTTTTCTTCAGTAAGAAGAGTTTCTTTAGACGGTAGCCTTGCTGTTTTACCGTATATTAGCTCATGTGGGGTATAACCTGTCCCTTCGTGTACACTTGTATTATAAGAGAACATGGCTAATTCCAGCCACTCATCCCATTCATTTTCTTTACTCACATACTGCTTAATATATTCTATTAGCACGTGGTGTGATCTCTCCAGACTTCCATTTGATTGTGGATGAAATGCTGTTGTCCTATATTGCTCTATTTTGAAAATTTTAGCTACTTGTTTCATTAAGGCGCTTAAAAAATTTGACCCTTGATCGGTCAGTATCGCTTTTGGTGCCCCGTGTAGACAGATGAATCTTTTCACGAGAGCATGGGCTACTGTGCTTGCTCTGCCATCTGGTAAGGGTACGGCAACTGAGAATTTTGTCAATAAACATTGCATTGTTAAAATCATAACATTGCCATTTTTTGTTCTTTTCAAGGGTCCTACGATATCCATTGCTAAACGCTCAAAAGCGACATCTGGCGTATCAGTAATCACCATGGGTTGCTTGGTACGAACACGAACGAGCTTTTTTAATTAACACGGCAAACATTTTCCAATAAAACTTTTTATATCTGTTTTCATGTTACACCAAAAATATCTTTGACGAATTCTACTGTATGTTTTAGTGACACCCTTATGACCACCATATGCACTGCAATGTGCTTCTTTTATGATACTATTTCTTTCTTCGTTTGGTGGTTCAATAATCAACCCTAAACATATAGTAATCTTAACCAAACTATTGCGGAATTCGTCAATGACGGCACTTTCGACGTGATTCCATGAAACACCTAAAATTTTTTGTGATTTGGCGATACTAAAACTATTTATTCGTTGATCCAATAAGATTTCTTTCAGTGATTTTATACCCGTTTTTATATTTTCGAGGGCGGTTACTGGTTCTTCACTATTTTCTACGCTTAATGCTATCGCTATCTGTTTCCTTTTCGTTTTAGAACTTAATTTCGCTACTCCATTTTCTAGGTCTATGAATTTATGTAATTCGTTCTTATTTCTAAGTCTTTCGGCTCCTATGTCTAAGCAGTTCCCATGAGTATCAAGGAAAAAGACTATAGTTTCTTTTTGCATATATAATTGATTCCTTGATTCATGTATACGTATATCGTCATTAACTATTTCATTTTGCAGGTCAATGTCACTGTCATGTGAATCATCTGTTCGTGAGCCTTCATCATCGCTGTCAGACGCTTCACTTCGGGCGTATTCAATGCCGAACTCTACGTTTTCGGATGCTGGATCAACGTGCAGGTCGTGAACATTATGTGCAGCCTCTGTAACACTAAGTGGCGCCAATGTCGGGCCAGATAATTGCCTGAGGTCTTCTGTATATTCGGAATCACTGATCCAAGGGGTATTTTCACAACTTGTTTTCTTGGATATATTTTTGTTTCTCGAGTTTGTATCTGATGAGGCTCTCATAGAATCAGTAGATGAGTCACCGTTATTAAAATAAAAATTTGCTATTTCAGATGATGGACAACGCCGCAACTGCAGTGGAGGTACATCTGTAACATCATTTTCACTGGCCCTACCGTCTTCCGTTCCCCTTTCGACTAATTCTTCTTCCTTTGTCAGACCCTCTTTTCCTCGGCTATTGGTTGTTGTATAATTTTCAATACGTGTGCGGTTTTGTAGTGCTTTTTTAATCGTTTTTAAAGAAGGTAGATACCGGTCTTCATCAGAGGAAGATTCTCCCTTTTCACTTCTCTGGCACTCCGGTGATAAGTTGATTTGGCTATCTGTGTTTACTGGTGTGGAGCTTTTCTTTGTCGTTGCCAGATAATAATTTTGTCCCAATTCTTCCTTTTCCCAAATCATTAATTTCAAGTTTAAATGACCCAATTTATTTATCAACATTTCTTCTAGTTCATTCCAACTAATGTTATCAATTCTGTCTCTTTTTCGTATTACAATTTCATTAACCTTTTCTTTGCCTAATATATTCGCGAGATTACATATTGCATATTCTAGGTTCGAGAAGGTGACTTTATCTGATAGATTCTGTTTGATAGGGATAGATATTAATTTGTTATCTCCTTAATTTGTTATCATAACTTGTCCTAGGTTAGAATTCTTATATTTGGGATAATTTTGGCTTTCATTTGCCAAAAGCCAAAGCCCTCCACTATCGACAGGGAAACCTGTATCTTGGGTGGTAAAAATTAAAAGGTTCGACTTCGGCTTGTTCGATTCCCCTGTAATACGGCTAACTTCAAAAAGCTCGTTTATCACTTTCAACTTCCAAGTTTGAGTATTTCTTGAAATTTCGTTCGTCTTGGGGTGGCAAAGGTTTAACTTTAATTGATGAATTTTCGTTTGAGCGAGTTGAGGATTGAAGGCCAAAGTAGGTCACATTTTGGCCCTAATTTGGTAGTTGTGATTTCATTAATATTTTCCGTTACAATAAGACTACGGAGTGAGTCGGTTGCTTCCTCTAATACTTCGTCGGTAATCAATCCATAATCATTTGCAGACAATGGTATTATTACCAAAGTGTTTTTGTCGGAATTGATAATATTCGCCCGGTTTAGTTTCACTTGACATTCTTGGGCCGGAATTATATCTTCTAATACTATTGCATCGGTGGGGCAAAAAGGTTTTCCGTTTTCGCCGCGAATAAAAATTAATTTATTTCCCCTTGCCTCTCGTAATTCAACATCTATATCGACGATCTCTAATGAACATTTTTCTCCCGGAGGCTCACGTTTCCTTAATATGTTTGGAACTTTTCGCATTTTCCCATGGGGTTCAATGACTAAAATGTTTGACGTTCCTTCTTCGTTCTGAATCGGGTTCCTACTTAAAGCATCTGCATTGACATTTCTTTTGCCGGCTTTGTAGATCACCTCATAATCATACTCTTCTAATTTCAACCTCCAACGGGCTAAACGTGAATATGGGTCTTTCCCTGTTCTAATACTAACTAGTGGTTGGTGGTCGGTCACCAAAACAAATTTTCGACCGTAGAGGTATGCTCGGAAATGGGTTACGCTAGCGACGATTGCTAATGCTTCCTTTTCGTAGGTACTATAACGTGTTTCAGCATCATTTAGGGTTCTGGAAAAATACGCTATTGGTCGATCCTTTCCAACAGGACCCTGACTCAATATTCCTCCTATCGCAATGCCAGATGCATCTGTCGTTAAGATGAATGGCTTTTCAAAATCGGGGTAGTGTAATACTGGAGCTTTGCACAAAGCGTCTCGCAATTCACAAAAGACGTTTTCATGTTTTGATGTCCATTCGAAAACTACATCTTTTTTCAAAAGATTAGTTAGAGGTTTGGACAACTTAGCAAAGTTTTCGATAAAACGACGGTAATAACCCGCCAGACCTAAGAATTGTTTAACATTCGTAGCATCTTTAGGCCTAGGAAATTCCTTTACCGCTTGGATTTTCTTCGGGTCGGGTTTTACGCCCTTTTCGCTTATCACGTGTTCTAAATAATTAACTTCACGCTTT
Organism: Psix sp. ZL-2020; assembly: GCA_022817045.1. Lineage (NCBI taxonomy): Eukaryota > Metazoa > Arthropoda > Insecta > Hymenoptera > Scelionidae > Psix > Psix sp. ZL-2020. Next base: position 4,745 of record JABFQD010005939.1, read on the forward strand.
AAAAATTCGCATTTGTCGGGTTGTAGCTTCAGGTTAGCCTCCGCTAATCTTTTCATCAATTTCTCAAACTTTTCTTCATGCTCCTGCAAAGTTTTTGCATAAAGTACGATGTCATCCAGATACACAAAGACTTCTTGTCCTTGCATCCCCACCAGGATCTGATCCATTAGTCTCTGGAAAGTGGCTGGCGCGTTTTTCAAGCCAAAAGGCATACGTTCGAACTGGTAATGACCAAATGGGGTTGAGAATGCAGTTTTGTGTGCGTCTTTTGGATCCATTTTTATCTGATGAAATCCGGACGCGAGATCAAAGGTTGAGAAATATTTAGCATTTCCCAATTGGTCTAGTATATCTATTATATTAGGCAAAGGATAAGCATCTCCAATTGTTTTTTCGTTAAGTTTTCTAAAATCTAATACGAGGCGCCAACGTTTGTTTCCTTGTGAGTCAGGTTTTTTCGGTACTAACCACAAGGGTGTATTATATGGTGAGGTGGATGGTTTGATTATATTTTGGGAAAGTAACTCGTTCGTTTGCCGATTAATTTCATCTTTATATGCCGCGAGGTATCGATATTGTTTTGTAGTTATCGGCAATTCGTCGATTGTGGGAATTTTGTGCATTATTTTATCCGTGGCTTGTAAGGGTTCATCTGGTATGTGAAACCTTTCAGCATGAATTTCAATTAGTTTTTCTATATTTCGCTTTTCTTCTTCTTTCAAATGATCAAGTCTCAACAACGTTTTTACCTTTTCGAATTTAGTAAACGGAATTTCATTGTTGTCTTGTTCCTTTTTATCATCGATATTTATTGGGGTAGCAGTCTCTTGGATAGTCAAAATTTCTCTCGCTTTTTGACAACCTTGAAGGATCCTGTCATTCATTTCGAATTTCCTCAAAATTTTATCGTGGGTTAACGTTTGTAAACGAGTTGGGTTCAAATAATCGAAGGGTTCGTTTCGATTAGTTTCGGAATTTAATTCGGGGTTAACTTCGAGTATCTTGTTACAAGTGTCGTTAATGATAATGTTTTCCTTGTATTCTAAAAATGAATTCGTTGAATACGTTTCGGCTATGAAGTTCGCTAATCGTGGCTCGTTAAGTTCTATTTCAGTGTTTGTGTCAACACTGTTTTCTTCTTTATCTGATTTCCCTTTAACAGTTCCGGATTCGAGAACGTAAATATCTTCATGTTTTTCGCATATCGATGATAGAAGTTCTTTATCAGGTTTGTAAAATGGAATTACCGAGTCTTCGAATTCGATTAATTCATCTTTATAATTTATACGAGCATTGTTTTCTTTAAAGAAATCAGTGCCTAAAATACCAGATTGTGCTATTGGGAAGTCATCCGTTACTACATGTAATATCGTGTAGTGGCCCTCTATGGACGTTTCTATGTAACCTATAGTGTAAATGGCTTGTTCTGTAATGCCTTTGAGATGCAGTATTTTTTTGGTTTTCAATTTTTGGGTCTTGTCAATATGACTTCTTTTAATTAAGTTAGGTCCTGCACCTGTATCGAGCATCAGAAAAATAGAGTCTTTATTGTCGTTTTTCAGTTCAATTGTTGGTACATTACTCCCCAAATTCAGGCAAATTCCTGCTTCTTGAATAACTTGTTTGGGTTGGGGCGGTAGTGTTTGTCCCTCTATCTCCCGCCCTAAGTTGAGAGGGGCTGTTCGTTTCCCGGAACGGAAGCTTCTCTAGCTTTCTTGAGATTATAATATTGTTTCTTCGAACAATTCTCTATTGTGTGACCCTCAGCTTTGTAATATTTACAAAATGACGTGTTGTCGTGATCTTCACTTTGTTGTTCCGGGGTAATTATTTTGTCCTTGGAATCCGATTTATTTGGCCCACCGACTAACAAGTAACAATTTGGCGCTGTATGCCCAATCTTTTTACAGAATTGGCATTCCTGATTCTTTCTGGACTTATATTTTTCTATTGCAGCAAAACATGATTCTGCAATATGTCCACTTTTATTGCAAAATTGACATATAACTTTTTGAGGTCGAATAGCGTTTACGTCTTCGATATAATCTTCCTCAGTTTCACGATATTGATCTTCTGGGTGCTCGAAAACTTCCGTTTCTTGAGCAAAACGCACCCGCTCGTGACGAATATCCCTGAAACGGGGTTCGTCAGGAGTCATAACTTTGTTCTCCAGTTCTAAAACTTGATGAAAAACATGTTCGAGGTCGTGATTTTCGTCCAGGAAGTATCTCAAACGTTTCGAGAGTCCCTTGGCGAACGCTTCTACCGTCTCGCATTCTATTTCATACAAGGTGTTGGCAGGACAATCCATTCTGTATTGAACTTTATATGAATTTATAATATCCAATTTTAAATTTTTGATTTTATTGTAGAAGTCGACTGTAGATTCGAATACATCTTGTTGTGAATCATGTAAAGTCTTCCTCAGATAGGCACATGATTCCCTTGGTGTATAAACGTCTTTCAAGCAATCAATTAACTCAGAAATTCGACTAAATGTTTTGCCCCTAATCAAGGATCGCGGTCCTTGTCCCAACTTACCTTTTACTAATTTAACCAAATTTTCCTCAGCAAAAACCGGCAACATATCGCGAGCTTCCTCGCAACCTACTACAAATTCTCCGAACGTTCCGTGCCTACCGTCAAACGGAGGAATCACAGCCAATGCATCTTTAAGGCTCACCATGTATGCGTTCGGAATACGAGATTCTTGACTGTCACTCATTGAGCTTTGACTTTGTCTACGGGGTTGGAAATGTGCTTGGTGTTCGCCATTAAAACGCGGTCCTCTATTTTGTGTTGTGGAATTTGTTACGTATCGATTGGTTTGCCGATGCTCGCTTGGGTTTTGATTTCCAACCTTAAATTTTTCGCCATTGAATTGCAAATTTTTGTTTTTAAATGGAGCTTTCCCCCAAAGTTGTGTTTCATTTGGTGTAAAATACTCAGTCCGATTTCCTCGTGGGGTTTTGTACTGTATCTCTTGCCTAGTGGATTCGTATCTAGGCATGTTTCTAGTCCCATTGACGTAGGGTGTTTCGGTATAATAACCACTCGGAGCATTAGGGTTTTTGGGTCGAGCCCCTAATCTTTCGTAGTTAAATGTTCTTTGCTGTTGATTCATGGTGTCTTGTTCGAAATCAACCGAAAATAAGTTCAAATCTTTGGGTAGGCTTCCCGAAGAATTTATAATTGCAGATGTAGATTTTAGTGGAACTGGTGACGAAAAATGACTTCCTATAGCATTAGTTGATGGTGAAACTAGGTTACTTCGCGTGGTATCGGGTTGCGTTAGATATTGGTTTAGGCTTCGATCTGCCGATGAGGGTTGTTGATTTTGAATGTTTGGTGAACGTCCCAGGATGGCGCTCACGTCGACCAAAGCTCTAGCCTGTGACAATATTTCGTTTGCTTCCGCGCCCAGGTTATCAGTTACAGTAATTGGTAGGAAATCGCTAGTGGCCATCAACGAAGTTTTATTCGTATTATTAGTTGGTATTTCAGGTGGATCTTTTCCAATTTCCACAGAGTCGTTGCACACGGTTCGTTCTAATTCATTGGTTGTGTTATCCCTTTTTAATTGATCGGCTCCTTTTGGAGTTTGGCAACTTTCGTGCGAATCGCTTTCGAAATTGTCGTTTGAACTCGAATTTTCAATTAATTTTTGCGTCTCTGTCTCGGGCGTAGGGATCTGGTCCTTATTTTTACTACGCATAAAGTAGGGACTTCGAATGCCCGTGTTTATTGCAGAGTTTTGATGCATCGATCTTAATATCTAAGTATTCCGATTTATTTCCTAAAGTATGTATATAATCCTCTAATTTATCACTAATCCACATACACACATAAAGAAAAACGAATTGTTAATGATTAATAAATGAGTAAACGGATCGATTTCGTAAAAGTATATTCTAACTTGATTCGTGAGATCCATTTTTATCCGCAATTATCATTTCTTGGGTTTCCGCTAGGTGTCGTAAATTCGTAAGATTTTGATTAGGTATTTCCTCGGATACGGTTTGTGGGTGTTTAAATTTTTGGTAAAAAGATTCTGAATTCTCTAATTTTACTCCTACTGATTCGGCAAATTCGTTAATAGCTTTACGCGCCTTCCTAACAAATTCTTTAGCAGCTTTACGTTTTCCTGCTTTACTTCTAATTTTCATTTTAGTTTATCATAAATGCATGCTTAACCCAAGCCACAGTGTGCAGCTGGAGTATGTCACTCATTTAAGCAGATCTTTGATATTTGAAACTTGCGCACCAACAAAAATCTTTGCCCAAGCCACTTTGCGCAGCTGGAGCGGTTATTGTTGATTTGCAGTCCTCCAACATCAACAAATATATAACAAAAAATTTTTCTTTTGTTTGTTTAAGGATTTATTATGAACCACCTGATTGTCGTGAAATGTAAGTGTAAGCTGTAAATGATGGAAAAGAAAATAAAGATAAAGATACAACAAGGGAATATTTTCGTTATCGCAATCAATTGAAACAGATCCCACCGCTGCCACCAAAAAGTTTGTTACGTCCCAGAGTACTAGATTTGTTGGAACGCGATTTGTCTCTTTCCCTCTTTTAGGTTCTTAAGGAGCGTTTACAATGTTTCTAATTAAAGCGTTCTTTAAACCACATATTAGAGGGAAGCGGGCAATTCAACAGAAGTAAAACCTGTTGAATCATAGATAAAAATTTGACTCCTTTTCGGGTCAGGAGTTTGTTCAATCCTTTACCCAGGGATGAGTCGACGTTTCAATTAATGCGTATCTGATACTCTGCCTTTTCATCAAATGAGAAGAAAAACACAGCTTGTTCTCTTTGATTAATTGGTTTGAAAAAAATAAAATCTTTATAAATGATAGTAAAAGACAAATTTAACAATATTCAAAATGACTAAAGTACCTTTAACTTCACATTAAATTCAAATAACAAGATTTAGATTATTGAAGATGGAGAAGGTAAGATTTTGAATGAAATAGATTTTGTATAATTAAAAGTAATACTATTATTATATTATATTCTTTTCTAAAGAAATTTACATAGGATTAATTTTAACAAAACAATTACCTGGTGTTTCGATAGGTAATGTCTTCTCGCTATAACGACGTTCGCACAGACGGGTTGAGTTGAGCTAACACTTTATTTTTCGTACGAGTGCAAGTTCCGATTACACTAATTAACTTTATTTTTGACAATTATTACGGTTGCTTTCTAGAGCGAATAAACGAGTTAACAGTTAGACGAACTAAACACTACTGACTTCTCGAAGGAGTCTTCGCGAATAATTTTTCCTCGGGAGGGGTGGTTATCAATGCACTTCGGCGAATTTTATTCATATTATTTCGCAAGGTGAATTGCATTTCAGGTGCATTCGCCTTTACTAGACTAAACATCCTGTGCACGCATCTTATTATACGATAAAGCGAAAGAGGAGTTCTTGAACTCATCAATAACATGAGAATATATAAAAAAAAGGCATTGTTCATTTAATAA
>JABFQD010005940.1:0-10237 GCA_022817045.1 Psix sp. ZL-2020
ATTATTAGTTATTTAAGTACTTGGATTTGTAAGAAAATATTCTTGAATTAAAACCCTTTGAAATATTCTACTTTTACATTTTCGTCTCTTTGAGTATATCGGTTCGTGTTTACTTTAAAGATGAAATATGTAAGAAAGAGTAAATACGTTTTCGTTAATAAAAAATAGTGTTTACGCGCAACTTCTACAATATTTTTTGACACATAATTTTAAGATCTAACACGATTTAAAACATAATGTTCAACTCTTCCAGCATAGAATTGCCAATATGCATACGAAAAGCATCAGATTGCCCTTTTAACTTACACAACAAGGTTCATAAGTCGAAACAACACCTCTTAGAGGATGTTTATACGACCGTACCATCTCAGAGTATTCAGTCATAGATCAGCATTTCTCGCATTAAAAAAATTCTCGAGGTATTCGTTTACGGACTACTGCTAAATACTTGCAGTCATTCCTTTAAAAGTTGTACTAAACTGAGACAATAAAACTTTTAAAACATAAACTTACTCAAAATAAAAAACTTGAACCTAAAAGCTGTCGAAACTGAGTCTTCTAAAAATGTTCACTCCTTTTTAGACACAATTGAGGCCAAACTAGACGTGCTTTTGCTTACCAAGTATTCTAGACTATTACTTTAGACACTAACAATTGTAAGTAGCAAGAATTTATTTCGTTGAAATTCTTAATTTGAGTACAATGGTGTACGTGCAACATCAACTTTGTAAGCAACAAGTTATTCAACGTCGTGTGAAAAGCGAAGTGAAACTTTTTGTGACAAATACCTGAAGCAAGAATTGGACTCGCTTCAGCGAAGTCCTTCTTGAACCCATATATAATTCTCGTGCAACATTTAACACTACGATTGCTAAATTTTCCATGATACATAATGAATGAAAATCCCCACTAACAATCATTATATTACTTAAATATCAAAAGAAGTATATTTACACGTTACAATACATGAACAAACAAATTCAGTGTTAAATTTTACTCTATGAATATATTTTAAGATATGACAAAAACTTTATAGAATTTTATTGGGAATTTAAATTTTACTCTAATTAAAATTTAGAAATTATTATTTTTGAAAAATACTCGAACTATTGTTTAGAATACTTTGAAAATTAATCTTAAATTAAGAAATTATCATGCAACAAATTTAAAAATACATCTGTTATAAGTTTTTTACTTTCACCTGCAATCATTAAAAAACTTATTTTTTTGTATTAAATACGGTTCGCATTAGACCCACTTTTGTACATTATGTGTAGTATGTTTTCCGGACTTCGGTGATCTCAAGTTTAAAGATTAAGATTTAATTAAATGACACAAACAGACTGTTTCGTTTAATGGAAACCCTTCTCGCTTGGACCAATTTCAGTACGATGAGAAGGGTTGACTTTTTTTAGTTCTGTGGTGTTCATAGTAATTACTTTCCTTTGCCAAAAGAACAGGATCATGAAAAATGTTAGAATGTAATAACGCTAACTACAGGAATGTGTTTTTATCGATCATGATATGTCATCAAAAGCCGGGTGCAGGCTCGAAAATTCCAGATGGACATTGGGCACAAGTTTGGAGAGACGAACAACAAATACTTATTGTCGGGATATCTGGAAGTTCGCGCGTAAAAAAGTGACTGGGAGCAACTTATTTAATAGCAAGATGCTTGATTGACGAGTTGACAATATCCTAATTTTGCCCGACTTTTGCTTGGTAAATTATCTTAATAATATGAGATAAACATAAGTTTAATCTTCATCTACTCTATAATCATATAATTTTTAATAAATATACACATAATATTTATTGATTTGCTTTCTCATTTTTTATATTGTTTATTTATTAATCATCAAAATGTATGATATATTATTTACCATACTTTTCGATATTTCAAAAATGTATAATTTCTATTTAAACGATATATACTATTAAAGTAAAACCGTACTCCACTATATATTTTTACAAATTACACCTAAATTGTAAGACTAAAATTTCTTTTGTATGAGAAAGAAGAAGCTCATAGCTGTAATGACGAAGAAAACTACATTGAAGGTATTTTCATTATTTTCTGATATAAAACCAAAAACCAATCTGTAAGAGATCTCTAACAGAATTGTATTAGAGACAACTTACTAACTGTTAAAACTAATTAGCCACATTGCAATCCGGTGTAAAATACATTGTAGATAATGTATTTTAAACATTACAAATAATTATTGCTGAATCTATATATTATTTCGAATTTACAGAAGACAATTCATAGTACAGTAACTCTAACATTCACAAACTTAATAAGTAAATAAAGTACTGAGTAATTAATTATCTGTCTATGATTTACTATAGATTTTAAGCAAGATAAAAATAATTTTTAATTTTAAAATTTTTCAAAATACAATTCAATATAAAAATAAATTAATTTCAATTCAATAACATATAATTTGCTAATCAAATTAAATGTGTAAAAAAGATTGAAAAATTGGATTTGACTAATCAAGAACGTTACAAATTCAATTAATTATTCAGTTTCGTCGATTAAAATTAATTAAACCACGATTTAAATTTGAATAATTGTTTATAAATTATGATGAAAGTCATAATATTGCAAATGGTACTTTTAAATCAAGAGACATGATGGTGTCTCTGGCTAATTTTACAAAATGGAAAACAACGAATCTTTAACTATTGAGATTCAAAACGTAATTAAATAGCTGAATATTGAAATTTTCAAAAATAACGATACTCCGATTGACATAATTCATTTTGTGGATTTAACATTTAATAAATAATATATACTTTTAGTTTGACCCTGATAATAGTAAAAAGATTCACTTTAAAAAAAGTGAATATATTTATTATAATAAATATTCCAAAAGAATTCATTAAATAATGTACTCAAAATTTTTTTTGTTACCTAATATGCTTCATTAAATCATTTTTGCGATCAACATTGCGATGAAAACTTATTGATGTTATTCTAAAAAATTATACGTGAACTTTAACTTTTTACTTGAATGATGAATGACGAAATTAAAATTTGTCTTAAATAACTGAAAATGATGTTTGAATGTCAACAAGACTCAAGTTAGACAAAAGTTTATCCGAAAAAATATTTATATTATTCCTACCATTTTAATTTAATTTTCCTTATATTCGTTAATTTATTTTTTTTTAAGTTTATATTGTTCTAAAGCAAATTTTACTCAATTAATTGCAAACTACAAACTATAGAACCGAAAAGTGAGTTCAAAACGTAATAGAATTTCAAAAACCGTTTTCAAACAGCAAATATAGAAGATAGGATGGCAGTTTTCGTGCTAACAAAAACTAAAATTAACGGAAAGGTGCCACAAAAAAATCAGCGTCCATGTGTTTATATTTATTCTTCTGGTAATAAATAACTTTTTCAAAGAATGGTATTAATATTTATATGATAAAAAAGATGACATTTTTAAATGAATACAAATATTAACTTAACGAACTTAATTCAATATGTAAATGAAGAGTTACAATCTTGTGAAGAGTAGGTGTTTTAAAACTTTGTCTCTAATTTTGAAAGAAACATATTAAAAAGGTATTGTAACTTGTTCTTTTTCAACTTCTGATTTTTAATTATTTGTACAGCAATTAGTATTAATTTCAAGTGGACCGAAGAAATAGCGGGTCGATGGACAACAACATGTCAGAACATAAGCCAAAAAAGACGACGACGATTATGGACTTAGCACGAAAGCCTGGAGCCAGCGAACAGGAAATGAATGAGCTCATTTACAACGCAGACAGACTTCGTTTAAAATGCTTTGTTCTTTCGTCGAAGTAATCTGTTTTACTCTTACTACTGGACTAGACTATAAATGAAATATTAGATTTAGCATTCTTTGTATGTAAACATAATTTTGTGAAACTCCTGAAAGATCGTCAAAAGTAACGTATTAATGGTTGAAAAAAATCAACATTTTTTCACAATTTCAATTTTCAAGCTACAGTATTATATTTTAAATGAAAACACATCTTATCCTGAAAATATTCATGATCAATGTGGTCACTCAAATGAATATAGTGTTTTGACTCTTATTAACCTGAAAATACTAGACCCGTTCCAAGATATAGAAACTTCTGATTATCTTTATCTCTATATTATATTCATTTTGACTTTGGTTTGTGAAATTGCAATTATATATAGATTACAAAAAACATATTTTATTTAGAATTTTTAATAATAGTTCTGTACGATATTTCAAGTTAAAAAATAAAATATGTTAGCAATCCGCAAATAAGTAGTAACTATAACAGGGTGACCTGGGTAGTATTGTCAGAAACTCAAAATCTCAAATATTCATTGTCATTATGCTAAACAACGCACCGTGCACCTTTATGCGAAAAAAAGTGATTTCGTTATGATACATGATCGTTATGATACTGGATTTGTCTTGTATTGCCTTCTAAAGCATTGTCTTCCACCCCAAATAACCTGAAGTCCTGGATAGACTTGAATATTTTCTACATCGGTCGCTTAATGAGCATCAGTCTAGCAAAATAAACAGTCCACCTTAAAAGCAAAATTCGATTACGTTTACGGGTGAGTGCTACCCGACAGAACTTGTCAGGTAGAATTTGCGTATAGGGAGACTACAACTTGTTATAATTTAGAGATAATGGATCACGAAATTTAAATCGATTGGGGAAATTCAGACGTGAACGTCGTGGTCTGGTTGAGCTTATGAGTATGCACAAATTATGCTTGAGCATGTAGAAGTCTTTAACAAGTGCTATCATTCAAGCTATGTGAACGTTGAAACGCTCAACTAGTGAAAAAACGATAAAACCGATATAGACACTTATTTATACCAGCCATATGGACCACCTCTTTCTGATTCTTCGTTTAATGCAAGGTAATAAAACATCTATTCTTTATGTTTAATGGGTAATATTAAATTTTTTCCATAATCAAGCATATACCTACAGCCAACCCAGGGAGGGGGGGGCGGCGTTATTGTACAATTTATTCCAAATTATCATATGGCAGAAATCAGATACTGAATTCTCACCTAAGAAACCTCTTATTAGTGGTGTTATAATCCGTATCTGCAGAATACATCAGCGAGCATCTTTTTAAAGTATCATAAAAACAAACTGAAGACTGATATTTGTCGGTATACCTTCACGGAGTTTTACACCAATAAGATGGCAGCAACTAATAAACAAATAATAAAAAAGATTTCGGACGAAGGTCGAGGTATCTATATGGATATAACCTTAAATAGTAATCCCACATAAGTGTAAAAATTTACTTGTGCTTAGATTTTTCGAGCCCAAACGCGAATGACAATATCTGATCAATGCAAAAAGTAGAAAGGGGTCCATATAGATCCCGTGAACTCTCTTTACGGCTATTGTTTAGATTTTTTCACTGTATTTGAGTTGACAGACTATCCTTCTAAGTCGATGCAGATATAAAATGTATCCCGGATCGTTGCGGCAGTATGTGCATATTCTTTAATAATCCTTTTACCAGACAAGGAAGCATTTACAAAAGTAAAGCTAAATTATTTTAGTTAATTAATTTAATCGGATTGAATTTGTTTTCTCTTATAGATAATGTAAATCGTTATTGTTTAAATGTAATTAAGTCAGATATTCAGATTCATACTTCATTACATGCTTAGCACATTTGTTTTTTGGGAAAAAATTTTCTGCACAGCTGTTGCTTCGAAAAAACTGCTTTTAATTTTTAAATTTGACAAAGTTAAATTAAGACAAATATTTCGTATTAATTGACAATTTCAAGAGCATATTATAATATAAAATAATCAATCATGGAATGAGAAATCATTCAATTGTTGCTCAGTGCGATTTGTAAACAACTTGTTGATCTTTTATAAGGGATTCTCACTATTTAACTCTACTACTTAACACACGATGTATCGTCATCGAAGAACTAATCCAAAAGGTAGTAAGTGACGAAAAAGTGATTGAATAGTGAGTGAGTGAAAGCGATTAGATGAGTCATCTAATCTCCGATGACTCGTTGTAACTAAAATTGATCTAAAATTTACATTTAAGTCATAACCAAAAAAATTGTTTGAACAATAAACAGTTTTCCTACGTTAATTTTCAAGTAATTAAACAAGCATGTATTATTAACGTTGCAGCGCCATGACTAATCGAACTTGCTTTTAAGCAAAATTGTATAGACTGAATTGTAGAACTTCAAATGAAAATCTAGATTTTCTATTGTGAAAAAAGCTCTCAGACCAAAATATATTTGATATTTTTTTTTGAAAATATTTTTGGGAAATTATTGAAAATCAATAATATTGTAAGTGAACTTATAGGTGAAAGTTTCTATTACAACAAATGGTAATAAATATCATACCATCTTAGGATATAATCGTACGAAATAAAGTATTATTGTTATGATTTAATTTTATTCATGAATTTAAAATTTTAGTATTACACTGGATGATTTTTTTTCACATTTTTATATCAAGTTTCTGAATATGTAATAAAACGCTACCGCTTTTTCAATTTTCATAGTAATAATTAACTTTATTTTTAGTTATACTTATTACTTCTACATTATAGAAGAAATTATTATAAGTATATATAGTATAATTCTAATGATACATTTTTTAATAAATCTTAAGCAGTTTTATTTGCTTAAATTATCACATAAGATTGTCTAAATTTATGAAATCAGTTACCATATATTTAGTACAAATGATTAATACAAAAGCAAAGTATCTCGAAAGTAACCGAAAACTAGAACGTGAAATTCTTACCACTTATATCAACATCAAATTTTGTTGCTGTGATTTTTTTCTTAGTATTCAAAAGATTAAAAAACCATACATTTATCCTCTGGATTGCCAGGCTAGTCAGGATCATCTGGAAAATTTGAAAAACATTTAATAAACCTGGATTTCCGCGATAATTCTATTTCAAAAATTAGAAATTCTCAGTCAGAATGCAAATTCAACTTAATATTTTCACATTCTTGAAAAAATATTAAAAAGAAACATAATTACCGTCATAGGGTGATTAAAACTGTCAAACTGACTTGGAAAAATGGAAAAAAGTGATAAAGATGAACTTCATGTATATCTTAAATATCAACAGTCATTTAGATCTCACTAGCCAATGTGTTCAAAATTTGTCTTTTCACCACACAATGTTTTATGTGCGAACGATATAGTATATAGCAGTATTCGATGTATTCTTTTTATGAAACTTTTTCATATGTAATACAAAATCCATAATAAAATAAGAAATTTATCATTTAAAATATATATCATTTTAAATTTACATAATGAAAACTCAATAAATTCTATATATTGTTTCATGATGAATTGCCATGGATCTATGCCTTTATTGTAAAAGAATATACTTTTCACGCAAGAAATATTATCGCCCAAGAGGCTCCTGGCCCATCTGAACCTGTGTACCTACATATATGAACCATCTATCGTCTTCCTTCTTAACCCATCTTTCAATGGAGTTGAGTCTTTCTTAGTAGGGTGTGCCTATATCCTCATATAGGTCCCTTGAACCTTGTGCCCCCTTTCTGGTGAGTCTATCAGTCCTTTCATTTCCGTTATACTCGAAATGTCCCGGCACCCAACAGGCCCATACCCTGTTCTTTCTCCCATGTCTGCCAAGAATTTACTTGACTGTGTTTACTAGCAGATACTGATCCTCTTTTCTCTGACTTCTCTGTCCACTAGGTTCTTCGCACACATGCCTACAGCCTCCGTTTCAGCTTGGTGTATCGTGTTATATACCATTTAGTAAAAGGATGTATCATCTCTTTTCCTTGGTTGACATATACCAAGTTCTACTCCCATCGACATCTTAGATTCGTTTGTAAACCAAATCTGACCAATTCTGGGTTCCTAGCCATCGGAAGTATGAAAGACCTTTCTCACAATTTCTGCATGTCCTCCTGCTCTAATATCTCCTGACTGACTACTCATCAGCAGTCTAAACGCTGCCCTGGACGCCCTCCCGACAACAGTCAAATCAAGGCTAGTCTGATCAAGTAACCTGCTGATCACAGCGGTGGGTGTGCTTCTCCTTATCCCCAAGGCTATCCTCAAAGCAACTGCCTGCACATGGTCTAGTGCTCTGGTTATGGTTTTCTTTACGATCACTTTTCACCATATGACTGATGCATAGGTTAGTTTTGGTAATACAACCGTGCGATATAGCCATAGTGTCTTTTCCGGTTTGAGTTCTTTCATTACTTCGGCAGGTGACTACCCCACAGCAATTTTACATTTAGTTATTCACCTAGATATTTTGCTCCTTCTGGGTACGGTATACTTCTCCCGCAAAATGTAATTTCTTTACAGCGTTAGACCTTATATCATCTTATGAAGGTAACTATCTCTGTTTTGGTAAGATTTACCCTCAGGGATTTCCCTTCACACCCCTATTCTACTTGCCTTAGTCCCTCGTTTAGTATGTTTGACAGAACTTCTTTATAACATCCCGTGACTATGAGGACTAGGTCATCCACGTAACCAATGGTGAATATATTCATCCCATTGAGAATACTCAGAAATTTATCAACTACTAGGTTCCACAGTAATAAGGAAATTACCCCACCCTGCAGGCATCCTTCATTGACTATACCTTGATTTTCTTTTCACCCTACGTGATATATATACTTGTCTGCCTTTCAGCATACTCGCAATAGCCTCCCTCACGGTAAAATTGAATTCCCTTTCTATATCTATAAAGACAGCGATAGCTAATTCCTTATCCTCGATCGGCTTCTCGATGTATCTAATCGCCTTATGAAGTGCTGTCTCTGTGGATTTATCTCACTGGTATGCATACTGCTTTGTATACAGCGGTCGCTCTATCAGTGCTTCACATCTGATATATACCCACCAGTCTCACGAGGGTCTTCAACAGAAATAATTTATAATTAGGTGTATATAGAATTCCGTGGAAAGAAAAAATACTTGTTGTAGTTCCTTCGAAACGTCTTATAACTGCTAATGTAGTCACAATTTGGGCATCAATTTGTATCATCTTTTACATATTCAATTAATTACTAAAAGTTTTAGCATTGGAAGAAACACTTGTTTACGGTGTAGTTTAACTAATTTACGGTTGAAAGAAATATTGATGTAATAATGTAGTCAAATTGTATTTTAGTAATAAAATAAATGTATACAATCGAATAACATTTGCAACGACATAATAGGTTGTAGCACAATCAAACGAAATGTCGTTCGTTAATCTACCATCAATCTACTATATCGATCCACGATATGGTACTATCATCGACTGATACTATAAAGAGTGAGCAGGTCTACACTCAAAAAAAGAGATAAGTGGTGACAGAGTGACATGACAATAATTTGAATTTACTTTTTCTGTTCATAGTTCATTTTAAATTATGAAAACATGAAATATATGTAGAAAGTTAATTTCCACATTATTGTGTATTTTTATTTTATTTTTAAATACTATTCATTTTTTTGATTTTGTAATATTTTCTATAATGTATATTTGTTTTTAAAGAATGTACATTTTATTACTACTAGATACATATAGTATCTTGATACACTAAGGGCAAATAGAGTAGAACATTA
Organism: Psix sp. ZL-2020; assembly: GCA_022817045.1. Classification (NCBI taxonomy): domain Eukaryota; kingdom Metazoa; phylum Arthropoda; class Insecta; order Hymenoptera; family Scelionidae; genus Psix; species Psix sp. ZL-2020. The sequence continues at coordinate 9,612 of JABFQD010005940.1, forward strand.
AATAAAGTTTATCGGAAAATAATTTTTAGACTGTGTTTTACATTGTATTATTTATTAAATACAAAATTAAATTTGCATTCTGAGTTTTTCCAAAAGATAAAATACTGTACACAAGTTTAAAAAATACTATTTTGTAATTTTTTTAGCGAAATAGGAACAGTATAACAATTGTCTACACTATAACTTAATCATTAGCCTGTTTGCATCTTTTTTCCCTACAATACCTTCTTTGAAATCAACTTTGTTTTATTTTCTGTTTATTTTTTTAACTTTGAAACCTTTTTTCAAAAGACATCTCAAGGAATATGTACTTGCATTTCATCATATTTATTTTCCTATTTGAGTAATTGGAAGTTCACTGAAACACCTTACAAGGTTTTGAAAAAATTTTTTTAATACTTTGTCGAACATTTAAATATTACAAGAGATACAAATCTATCCCCTATATCAGCAACTATCATGTATATTGATGAACATATATATTAATAAGAAACGAAATACATCTTAATTACATAAATCATTTATTCAACAATTGGTACAATAACAAATTTCGGAAGACCCCTAATGGTGCATCAAATATATCATGGTGTAGTATTATTAAAACCACATGTAAACCTCATCGTTTT
>JABFQD010005941.1:0-10236 GCA_022817045.1 Psix sp. ZL-2020
CAATACAAACGTTCTGATTGATTTCAAAGCTTGAAAACGTGCATAAAACAAATGTTATCAATCAACAATTTCTCTATAGAATTCTTCGTCTGATTTCACGCCAAGAAAAAAGGGTTAGAATATTCAATTTAATACAAAGCTTCTGAGCTGTTGCAATTATTTTTTTTTTATCAAGTTACGGTTATTCAACAGTTATGTATTTGTATTTCAAAGAATTTTGAAATACTTTTTACATTCGAATTTGAACAAAATATTGTTGCTGAAATATTGATAAATGATTCATTTCAAACATTCGCTTGAAATTGATCGAAAAAAATGAAGTCATGAGTGTGATTGGCTTAGGACAGCTCGTGCTGTACCATAAAACTTTTACGATATGTCGTAGCTGGTTTGACGATGTGTATAAACTCTTTTTATTGCAATCATATTTTTCTTCACATTAGCAATTATTATTTCATATTTAAATAATAACGAAGTGAAACAAATAACGCAGAGGTATAAAAGTTGCTGTGTGTCTACTGATTTTTGAATTTCAGTTTCGCCCAAACAAGTGTACTTAAAATGATGAGTTATGCTAATGTTTAATCATACTTCTTATTTAACTACTTTTATTCACTTACGAGTAAATTATGCATTAAATAGGAAAAAACACTGTAAACTTTGTAAGACTTTGAGAAATAATTGAACAATTTTAATGAAGAATCTCAAATGTATTTCCGTGGAGCTACAAAATAAACTGCAACAAGCAAGATTATTAACGCTTAATAACAAGTTCTCACAGTGTTAACATACTCAAACATTTCTATATTTATTTAAACAAATGTTCTGGGTATAAAATTTATTACTTGGCGCATCGAACATTTTATCGTATTTCCAACATTATGTCTCCATAAAATTGCATCTCAGAACTTTTAAGAGCTCAATCAATACTCTCAAAGCAGCCAAAAGAATGTGTAAAAGAAGCTTATAGCTTAGAGATTAATCTTTATGATTCGGACAGTTTTTAATACGATGATAAAAAATCAAAGGACATACACAATTTGCATAAAGTTATATCTGAATTGCAGTGTTGTCAAGTTTTTATAGGATTCGTTCGAAAACATTTCTTCACAGGTATGTCAACATGCGCGTGTAATAACAAGATTGTTCGCCTTTGACATAAATACACAATTATCTTGCAGTTGTACAAATTTCACAAGTACATTGTGTTAGCAGTCGCGCTACATTGCAAACATCATTTGTGTCGTATGTGAATACGACTTCTCACGAACCGAAGATACACCTGAAAGATTGATGAGGCGATTTGATGCTTACTAGTTTTATTCACAACTCCCGGGGGCTCGACTCGATTTACTTTTATATAAACAATGTATGCGCAAACACAAACCGAGCCAGTCACTTTAACACAAATGGATTAACTCGCATGGAATATCACGTTTAAATGTAGAATAAACGCAATAACTCTTTCGAAAATGAGATCCATCAAAAAAAGACGTCATCGAGCATTGCACATTTTTTTGTTCAACTTTGCTCACAAAGTGATGTATCGAAAATCAATGTCGTGTGATTTTTCACCGCGAGAGGGAGCCCATTAAATTAAACCAGCGACGCACCGATGGACTTGTCGCGCGGATAATAACAACGGCGACAAAAAGTTCGGCCCTAAATTGCCGAAGTTCGCACAATAAGAGCGTTCACTTTCGTGATATTTCAAATAGAAAAATATAAACGAGCGCTAAAACCTCAGGTGCTAGAAGAACGTAACTTCAGTAATGACAGTTTTTACGTCGGTAGAGCTATAGAATATGGCTGTAAATTCTACCCACGATAACAAGATTGATATTATGCAAAGTGGGACAGTGAAATAAAATATACTTGGCTTTTTACATAATTATTTATTCATTTCAACTGAATTATTTATAAAGGATAATTATGACAGGGGGATTAATATTTAATTAAAATTTTATTTTATTAGTGAGATAAAAAACTTACGTCTTTGTGGAAAATGCAGTTATTTCATATGACAATTGAAAAACATTTCAACATCATTTTTATTAGCAATCGAAATTAAATACGAATTATATTCATTTCGTATATTCAATTTCAAACAAAAAACATTCTCTATGAATATTTATTGCTTCCTCGAATAAACAATGTTATTTAAATTATTCTCTTGAAAACGGTAAAATCATTATGAATTACAAGCTTACTATTACAATCGAAGTTACTATTACAAATGATACCGCTAATAATAACCTGCCAGATATTTAATTAAACGTGTAGTAACTCATTCGAGCATTTTTTTCATTCGCACAAATCTTCGCGTTTTAAAACAAAATCTTGTTTTCAACAATGAGACGCTTTTTATTTATTAGCATGACATTTTTTAATGAATTCTCCAGTTTCACAATCTTTTCAACTTTGTGCTTAATAAAAGCATGTCAGCTATTGCTAACTATAATTTTTTATGCCATACATTTTTTATACAAACTTTTTTGCAGATAATATGTTAAGGATATAACAAAAACTGAGTGCAAAGTTTCATTTAGAAAGTTCAAGTTCAAATTAATGTTGAACAAGTTTCGGAGGAAAAATGTATCATTTTTTTAATATCAACTTATAAACGTATCGCTGGAGTTGAAAATTTGGAAATTGTTACTTTTATTTTTGGATTAGAAGTTAGAATTATAATTCAAATGTAAATTTGAAAGTAGAATAGAATGGAAATGACCCAACGGTGAGACGCCGCAAACAGTGGATACGCGTAACCAAAAAGTGTTTCACTGTTAAGCGAACTTCCCTATATTTAGAATATATTCCACATTTTTCTTCATTTCTAGATGAAAGCGGTGTTTGCTTGATGAAGATAAATATATGAATCAAACACAATTTTTTCTGTATTTCTGCAACTTAGTTAAGAAACTTCATCGTTATTAAAGCATGCTGTCACATAGAACCATTTATCACTTAAACAATAAAACCATTGGGAAAAAGCATTTTTTCTTGAGCTTTAAAATCAACAAAATACTCTAAATAAAACCTATAAATAGCACCTACATTATAAACGTATACGAATAAATTAATTAATTAATGCTAATGAATAAAGTTATCCTGAGCATTAAGTATCTTTGAAAGTCTTTAACATCTATAAACACTGAATCTTGACTGCATACAATTATGTAAAGCAGTGAAGAATCAAATATTCTGCATGTTGTTAGTCAGTGGCAAAGCTGGATGAATGTTAATTTTGAAATTATTTACGTTCTGCATTTTGTGATTGGATGGGACGCTTGCATGGGCGGTCTGCATGAATGCACCATCTCTGAAACCGGTGCTGAATCGAAACCTCGTCAAACGCACTGGTCGGACGAATTGATCGTGCCGAACGGAAACAGTCGCTGTGCGCGGAGATGGCATCGGAATTGCGGTACGCCTTGCGCTGCGGTTCGCAACAAAGGCCAGCTGGCAAAACGCACTCCTCTATGGTCACCGCAGCGTTATCGTGCAGTCATTGCAGCCCAAATTCCTCGATAAGAAGAAGCCGATATTACTCTGCCGGCCACGAGGAGACCACCTACATTCCGAGCCTCGAGATCCCGCGAATAAATGGTGTAAGTTTCAGTGCCGGCGCACTACTTTTCACAGGACGGCTTTCCCTCGCCTAAGCCGAACCCAACCAATTAGACTTTTATCAAAGCGTTAAATCGCAGTCAGCCGAGCTACACACTCCTATTGCTCGGCAATTCCATTCGCTTCACTTGTCACAACTTTGATTATTATCTTCACTTAGAAGACGTAGTTAGTTAGCGCGCCACTTTGCTACAGCCTGCGAACAAATTAAGTTGAATTGTTGCGCTTTCGGCTTGCCCTTAATGCACCAGCGAAAACTGCCCTAAGCGAGCACAACTTGAAGAATTATGTCTTTAGCTTAGATTTGCATGCAAAAAGTAGTCGCTCTACCAAAATACACTTAGAAGCTTCGTAATATGTATTTTTGTGCATCCGTGGAGAAAGTCAAGTGTTACTTACCTTACTTGTGTAAAGTATACTTTTTAAGACAATGCCATCTATGGATATCGATTGGTAGCGTTGCACTTTGGTATTTTGAGCTTGCAAGCTTAGTTGTCTTTTACTTTTTTTTAGTCAACCTTTTGTACTTGTGAAGTTAGTTGTTAACATTGGGAAAGATTATTTGCGAGAATGAGTTTTACGAACTCGTGATTTTAATTAAAAATGTCTGCATACTTCAGCCAAGAGTTTTTCTCAAAGGACCGATACAACTGTATACGCGTAATTAGAAGTAAGCATTTAACTTTACATATAAGACCTTGTTTTTGCTAAGTATGTAATAACTGATATTAGTCTTCAGAGAGCTTTACTTTTAGCTATCTTTATTGAAATTCAAATACGATTGCTCTTAATATTTGGTGTCGCTATTTTTTTCATCAGGATTACTTTCAATGAAAATAGATCTCTCTTATTGTAAGTTGATCTCTCAACGTATACAATTACATTCCAAAAATGAGTTATACTAAAGTATCACTGAACTTTAAGATGTACTCTCAAATAAACATTTTTGTCGTAAATTAAAACACAAAATATATTATATCAGACTTGTGTGTAATGTGACAAAAATGAAGATAACAACTTCTATCGGTAAGAGAAGGACAGAGTGAAACTGACTTTTTCAATAAACGCGTTTAAATAATATTGTTTACACATTGTAAATAACACAATATTGAAACTATGTTTTGAATTCACACGTTTTCTCGAGCATTTTCAAATCTATCGAAGTAAAACTATTTTCGTCATCGCTCTTGTAAATCTATCGATAAACAAAGATCAAATGAAAGATATACTATTGCATATCAGTATATCTAGACTATGTGTACTGTGGGTCTTAATATGGAGTAAGATTATTATAGAATGATGTAGGATGATGGAGGGAAAACAGTAAACATGACGAGAAGAGTACATCAGTGTCACGTTTCATTTCAATTCAAACACATTACACGTGCCTGTGTGGTACGCCTATGTTTATCGTGACATACGCATTTATACATTTAATCACAATATGTGCTGCGACTGGACTATTTGTACGCATTTTCAGCCGCTGACAAGCTTAATATCGAATATTTGTCAACCTTCTCAACCTCAGTACAATGATGATTCATATAGTTAGGATTATGAATTTGAACAATTTCATATGAACTTTTTTTCCACGTCAGCAAATCATTTGAAAAGCTCCGTTAAATATCTTTCATTCATTAACAAACTGATTTACACCACGCGTGTTATTTTTACCTGAACAAATAATAAATAACGTTCAAAAGTGGAAACAGAATGAACATAATTATCAACTCGTTTCGGCAAATTAAAGTTTGTCTTCAAAAAACAGGATCCCAAGTTTTATATTCATTTTGACAAAAGGTTTCGCCGCCAACTCTCGGACCGCATTGTTACAAGTTGAGTGTAAGTTTTTTAAGCCTGTATATTTCACGTCGCTGCGACAAAACTGAATTAGTTTTAAAAACTTATTGGTCAACAATGAGAAAGTTGGGATGCAGTTTGTTCCCTTTTTATGCGCGTGTTTTTACACCCTGCATCTCTCTCTGACTTGCTATTATTTAACCGGCATTTTACATGCGATCCTTGTCACGCGAAAAATTGACTTTCACAATACGTCGAAGCTTTCCGCGAACGTGATCCGTCTCAAAAACTACGCAACTATGAATCGTATCCGTCTCACGAAATCGTAATCGAATTCCGGATTGCCGAGCTTAATACCTCCTAATCATAAGAAGATGTTTCGTTCAAATAGGAAAGCTCTAATCTCTGCAGGACAAATTTATTTCTGTAATCCATCAAATGAAATGTCACTTGGAGGAAAAAACATGAAATTTAACATCCGATAGGTAACGTGAAAATCATAAAGAAGTGATCTTCCAATCTATTAATTTTTTAGCAAAAATGAATAAATATTACAGCGGAGCGAATATTTTTCGAGCGTATCTGTTTCTGTTTCCAAACTGAACAAATGTAACCTCGATTCTCTTTCTTATTCAATGATGCATGAGATTAAGACAGCAGAAAAAGTGCAACTGAAAATATCTGCAAAAAGCGTCATAAATCAAAGTGTAGGTAACAAAATGTGTTCGATCAAACCTTGGCGGAGCTTGAGAACAATTAATATTTCGCGTTTGATATCCGAAACGCTGACATAGTAGATTAATACAATTGGCCCGCGTACTGTAACGACATTGCTTTTGCTCTATAATCCATGTCCAACGTTATCCTCGGCTTGAAATTAGATTTGTCTGATACAATAACAACGCGCCTACCACCAAACCCTATTGAAAACATGTCAAAGCCTACTTCGTTTTTCATACAAATTCCATTTCTATTCAATGCCGTGCTGATTTCGATAAAAAATATCCAGATAATGTTTTTTCCATATAAAATAAGTTATTAAAGAAATAGCGCACATATGAACTACTTTTACACGATTTTTGAAAAAAATTAAACAAGAAATCGTCAAGTGCACATTTTCAGTAGATCTTTTCAATTATTTAATTCAATTATTAATATTGTTAAATTAACGCGCGAGTAACAAATTTTATTAAACATTATCGTTATCATATTATTCATTTATGCAAATTATATAGAACTAATTATTTCTATTTTTTTAAATACGTTTTATTTTTTGTATAGCTTAAAGCTTTTAATTCTTAAATAGAAGATGATGTTCTTTTTGTTTGTTTTAACTTAATACCAAAAATAATCTTAAGATTATGAATTATAATGTCCAGATAATGTTTTTTCCATATAAAATAAGTTATTAAAGAAATAGCGCACATACGAACTACTTTTCTCTTCTTTTTTTCGAACAAGCACTCTTTTTATTTCATTATAACACATTTAAATGATCGACAAAACTATTGGAATAATTTGCTTAAAACAATTTTGGTTATCCCAGCAGTTGGAATTCTAGTTGCAAATTTATATGCAAAGTTAAAAGTGCTATTATTTTTCGTAATCCGCGAATTTTTTAAATGAGTTCAAACTCGAAGTTTATTGCCGGGGCGTTCGGAGATATCAATTTAGAGAAAAATGTTGCGACGGCAACAGTCGAGCGAGTGCTTTCGCATCTAAGGGGATGCAAATATTATAATCCTGGCAACACCAGGCTTCACTCGAATGTAAAGTTCATCGGCCGTACGAGCCTGCGAGCACTTTCGCAAAGTTTACGACAGTTTTATGTATTTGGATTCTAGATTAGGCGTTACAGATCGTGGCTATGAATAGATTCGTTTTGGAACATCCTTTATAAAATCAACGTTCAAGTCGCCGTGCAAATCTTGCACTATAAAATGTCAATTATTAAGTTTTCTGCAATTTCGATTTTTGCGCTTTTACTGTCAACTTTGTATCGCAATGTCACAGTTATACTCGCGCTACTATTTTGTATTATTGCAATCCAATTTATGAATATTTCATATCAAAATAATTGAAGTAGAAATAAGGTATTGCATTTTGCATTGTGCAATATTTCAAAAATGCCACTTAATTGATTGTATGAATAAGCGCTCCTTGGCAGGTCAAAGATGCCGCGACATCATCCGTAGTGAAAATAAGGAAGTTCGTGAGAAACGAGAATTGAATAATGGAAGTAAAGGAGATTTGCGTTTTGAAAGAGATTTGTTGAACAATTTCAACATGAGGGTTGCAGTTTGCTGTTTTACAAATATGTCGCAGGTCTACCACCACAAAGGGAATATAAACATGTTTGATTTTCGTGGTGTACAGAGGTTCAAAACAGATTTTGTTACAGATAGACATCGGATGAGTAAATAAATATGAAAAGATTTCGTGTAATAAAATCATGCGGAAAGGGCAGCTTGTGATTTCATTTCATACGTTTGAAATGTTCGTACATTCTGTTATGTTTATGTTTCTGCGAAAATAAACATGATTTTGTGAGAAAAAAGAAATTTATATTTACCATTAAAATATACGTAACAAAATCTCTCCGGTGATTTTTTTGTATCTAAAATTTAGTCTGCAGAGAATAGTGAAAATTGTCTGAAATAAATACATCACGAAACAATCTCATATCCATTTCAGTTTTTTATTTTCCAGCAATATCGCCGCCTCTTATTTTTATGACCTTTGATGTTTTTCCAGTAGATTTCATGACCTCCTATAACACCCCGAAAATAAACATTTGATTTATCCCTTTTGACATGTATGCCGTGTAAACGAGGCAAACGAAGCGACTGTTGTGCGTCGAAATATATCTTATATGCAACATAAATTCATATAATCTCCATTACGCTTTCTCTCTGATATTTTTTTCAACTCCGACGATTAAAAAGACCGCAAAAATATTCCCTATCTTACTTACACCACAATCAGCCATGTTATAATCATTCCAAAGATCATTAATTAATGTGTTAACCAAACACATTTGTTATAAGCTAATTTCTTATTTGTATTAATTAGAAGTTAAAGTTTGGAAAATGTTTACCATAACAAATCCAATATTAACAATCCAACAAATAGAGCTGCAAAATTAATAACCATTTTGTATGATAAACTTTATACAATATTCCAACTTTACACAGTATTCAAACTACTTCAGTTCCATCAATTGTCACCAGACTTGTACAACACTTAGCAAGTTTAAGCTCTATCTTAATTAAAACATTTCTGCACTGCAATTAGGTAAATAGTCCAAATTGTTCTTCCCCGCGAGCTATCTCGATACTTCAATCAAAGACACATTATCTAATCAATATTCCTTCCAGTAAAACCAGCTATTAATTATAACCCTTGAGGAAAAAATTCCAAGCTCACGAAAATACGAGCGAAATATTTTTGTGGTAATAGCGAGCGTACGTTTTCAGTCCAACTTATTGAAAATGCTTGAACTTGTGCCGCAAGTATAAGACTATTGAAAGCCAATTTGTGAGACAATTTTATGATCAGCCAAGCTTTTTAATCGTCCATCTATTAGATTTGTAGTATCCGCGTTACAATTTCCCAGGGTCCGAGCTGACTAACTAAATTTCAAGTATAAAATAAAGTGAGATTACAGTAGCCCCGCTAGATAGAGATAAACGTCAAAAGGTTCTGCGGTGGATGGATAAATATGGCAAATCTGAACGCATTGAGAAATGTAACGGTTATGCCGAGTGACTTGGGCGAGCGAGTCTGCCACATATTTTGCGACTTGCAGGGCAACTCTGAGTGCTCTCCGTGGCTTAAACGGAGGGGAGTTTCCAAGATTGTTCTTGGCTGCAAGCGAGCTCGATCATTAACATAATGAAATATTTTAGCAGGAGACTGGTGCGTTGCCAATGAAGGAGATGAAGAAATCATTGAGCTTCGATCAGCCAGGGGTGGACCGTGGCGGCAATACCTAGCACAGGCTTCATCCACACCATCAACAGCAGCAGCCGTCGCAGCCATGCAGAAACACTCCGACGCACACTCGTCATATGCACTGCCACTCTCACTCCCACAGTCACAGTCACTCGCACAAACATCAGCAACTTCCACGTCAGAGGAGAGGATCTTTAGGCATCGCCTTGGGTCAAGGTATCTTTTCTACAACAAATTCAATTATCATGTCATTACGCATTTCGAAACTTCATTTATTCACTTTTATTTATTATTCTTTATTGAAAGAGGGTTAATTTATTGTGAAATTCATAAATAAAAATACGCCTTGATCTACAGTGAAAATTCGTTGTTTCAAAGTTAATGGTGTGTAAAAAAGTGCTTACCACACATAGTTACTTTATTGCACTGTTCTTCTGTTAGAATGCTGACAAGAGCATTTTACGTGTAACTTAATCAGAGCAAAAATATATACATTCTGAGCTTTCATTCTTTTTAAAATCTCTTTTATTATAGTGCAATTTTATTGAGATTAAACTTGTTATCAAGAAAAATAGTTAGCTATTTTTTCCAAATCAAATGTAGTATTTTCATCTTTCACTACCAGACTTCACCCCCTTGAGTCTCACTATATGGGCTCCGAAAAGTTTTTTTTTCATTGCCCCTTTCGATTCTTCTTTGTACCACAATGTTTTGTGTATTCGTTTTCACTGTAGATCAGATAAAAATATTGCGTGCATTACGAGCGTCAAGGGGGATTACATACTCGCGCATAATAGACCCCTTGACGCTCTTAATATACAATGTACTATTTCGAAACATTTTAATTACTTC
>JABFQD010005942.1:0-10236 GCA_022817045.1 Psix sp. ZL-2020
ATATACCGATGTAAAATAAAATTATCAGTCAGATATAAAAATATTATTCTTATTTCCAATTTGATTTTTTGTGATTTAAAAGTTAGGAGATATTTTGCAAATAATATAACAAGAAGGGTATTTGAATACAGAAATAAATTCTTTTAAAATTCAACAAATGTGGAATAATATTTGGATTCAATCGTAATTATTTTGACGCGCATATGGATCTTAAGGTTATATATATTATATAGCATCTTATAGATGCTTTTCAGAATCTTGTGTTTGGAACTAATGTGAGTATTATGCTAAGATGTCTCGTCCGAAAAGATCATATATGTAGTACAGTTAGTTGCTAGTTTCAGCCACAAATTTTAAAGCTAAAGAGGGCAGCACCCCTCTGTGTTCCGATGCTACCCTTCCCGCGTTTCTCATTCGAATTTTTTGTGTTTATTCAGTCACATCGTGCAAAGTTGTTATAAAAAGTTTGGATTTTTTCTTTTTCTTAATTGGAAAATGGGTAAGGACAAAAAATTGTCGGAGAATCCTCAGGTTGTTCGCGGAAGTGATAAAGAAACATTAAAATGCCGGGAGAGTGTGGAAAGTCAACCTAACCTCACTTCCGAGGAAGCTAAAGATGATCACCGCCGCTGGCGTTCGAGAAGCCGACCCCAGTTCTCTTGCAGAAGCGATTCGTTTCAGGATTATTCCCCTTACCGTGTCAAGCGTTACAGCCATGAGGATGCTCGACACAGGTATGATCGTCGAAGGTCAGGGTCGCAAAATTACACCTGGCGAAGCGAGAGATATTGCGCGTCTTCTTACAGACGCGGGAGTTCACGCTCACCCTCCCGGAGGCGTGAAAAATCGCGTTCGCGATATGACCGGCGCCAAAGGTCGCGTTCGCCATACCAAAAGCACAAACGATCGTGTTCGCCGTATCGTCGGCGCGAGAAGTTGCGGTCGTCGCACTACCGACAAGACTTGTATGACAGCGATTACGATCACTATGAAAGTGATTACGATCGACGCAGACGTAAAGAGTAGTATCCGCGAGAACCACCAGTACGTGATCGTAGACGAGCGGAGTGTTCTCCGCGAGAGACGTCAGTTCGTGTGATGGACAAAAAGGTTTAAAAAAGGAAATGGTCAAGAAGCTTACCAGGGAGCATCCGCCTCCCGAAAACTGTAGGATTTTGACCGGACCAAGCCTGAATGCAGAGCTAAAAGCTACGCTGTCTCAATCGGCTGTGAAAAAGGACTCGTATCAGAAAGTGGTCCAGGACCAATTGGCGACGTCGATTGCGATACTTGCTACCATTTTGTCCAATCTTTTGGAAGTCAGTAAGAAGGAGCAAAAATTTAAGGTTGATGGGGAGGAGTTGATCAAACAGTTGAACGACACTGTGAGAATGAATGTAGATTTGCTCCACAACATATCAACAACTCGCAGAATGTTCATCTTATCGTCGCTCATCCTGTCTGCGAAATGAATCGCAGAATACAGCCCAATCGACACGTATCTTTTCGGTGAGAAATTCAACGAAACGATGAAAGCTGCATCGGTCGCGGAAAAGGTTGCAAAGAACATTACGCACTCTGGAGCGAAATCGATTCACTCGGCGCAAGGGTTAGTTTTCAAACCCAAGCAACAATATCAGTCATCAGCTGGGATGTCAAAAAACCTGAAGTACCCCGTCAACAAATCGTACAACAAGATGCCGCGCAAGACGGGGCCTGCAGAGACTCAGAGGCATCAACAGACACGCAAACAGAGTTTCTTATTTCAACGCCGTCAATACAGGTAAGAATAGCAGGTAGACTGAGGTTTTTTCTGAACAGGTGGAAAGAAATTACAGGCGATAAAGTCATATGGGACTTTGTCAAGGGTTACAAAATTCCTTTTGTCACCTTCCCCTCTCAAGAAAGGTTACCTGTTGAACCGTGTTTATCTTCGGAGGAAATCGAAGTCTGCATACTTGAAGTAAACAAGTTGCTGAAAAAGGAGCAATCAAGGTGGTGTTTCCATGTGAGGACCAGTTCCTCTCCCCCTTCTTTTTAATTGACAAACCCAGCGATGGTAAACGGTTCATTTTGAACTTGAAAGAGTTGAACACGTCTATTGAAACCGAACACTTTAAGATGGAAGATTTAAAATCAGTTATCAAAATGATTTCACCCGGTTATTTTTTTAGCTTCAATACATCTTCAGGACGCTTATCTGCTGGTACCAATACATGACAAACACAAGAAGTTTCTGCGTTTTATTTTCCAGGGCAAGGTGTACAAGTTTTAGGCTCTACCATTTGGACTTTCCACAGCTCCATTTGTTTTCACCAAGCTTATGAAACCAGTACTGGGTTACGTGAGAGCTCGAGGAATGCTATTGGTCAATTATTTAGACGATTTTTTAATAATAGGAAAATCTAAAGAAGTTTGCGAAGATAAAACAATTTAACTAAAAAATCTTTTAGAATCTTTGGGGTTTGTCTTGAATTTAGATAAGTCAAATCTAAATAGTACTCGAGTGCTCAAATTTTCAGGTTTCATCGTCGATACGGAGCAAATGGCCATTGTTCTTCCAGAGGACAAACGAATTCGGCTGCTGGAAAGCGCAAACCGGTTCGCTAAGAAATGTCACTGTACCATTGAGCAGTGGGCCCAATTTATTGGGTTCTTAGTATCGACGTGGCCGGCGGTCAAATATAGTTTAATGTATTTAAAGAAGTTTGAAACAGTTAAAACTTTAGCGTTACGAAATAATGCAAACAATTTCAAGTCAAAGATGGAGTTCCCGGTGGACGTACAGGAGGATCTGGTTTGGTGGATTCAAACTGCCAGCGCATCAGTCGTGTATAATCACATTAGAAGTAACATGTATAACCTAGAATTTTTTTCAGACGCATCGAACTCTGGATGGGGCATATGTTGTAAGGGGAGAAAGTCACATGGATTTTGGAAGGAATCAGAGAAAAACGAATCGATAAATTGGCGCGAGTTAACGACTGTTTTTTATGGTCTTAAATGCTTTGCAAGGAATTATCGCTTGTGCGAAATTTTATTGCGCATAGATAATACGACCGCTATTAGCTATGTTAATAGAATAGGCGGAACGCAGTTACCAAAATTAGCAAGCTTGGCAAAGCAAATTTGGCAATGGTGCGAAGTAAGGAATCTGTGGGTTTTTGCTTCGTATATTTCTTCAAGGGACACCTACCAGGCGGACGCTGAGTCGTGCAGGCAACCAAAAGAAACAGAATGGTCGTTGTGTGATCAGGCCTTTCGAATTATAGACCGACGATTAGGCAGTTTTGATATCGATTTTTTTTCCTCAAGGCTTAATCGCAAATGCGCAAGATTTGTGGTTTCCTGACCCGGAGACTGATCTGGTAGATGCCTTTACCATGTCTTGGAACAGTTTTTACTTTTACGCATTTCCGCCATTTTCCTAAATTTTGAGATGCTTACAAAAAATTTTAGTCGATAAGGCAGAGGGAGTTTTAATTGTGCCGAATTAGCTTACGCAGTCTTGGTTCCCTTTATTCCAGGAAATGCTAATTTCTGATCCGATCAAGTTACATTCAAAAACTGATCTGTTAATTTCTCCTTCTAGAGAGAGGCATCCGTCGTGCAACACGCTTTCCCTGGTGGCCGGCAGATTGTCAGGCAGGCGTTCCTAAGAAAGGATGTACCTTCGAAGCATTGGACGTGATCTGCGAGTCGCTAGCTGAGTCAACGATTCGGCAGTACGAGAAACCGCTGCGGCTTTGGTGGGAGTGTGACTTTTTTTGTCACAAAAAAGATGTCGACGTGTTTGATCCCTTTCTTCAACAAGTTTTAAATTTTTTAAAATTATGTTTAGACAACGTTTCTTCATATAGCACTCTAAATTCTTATCGATCTCGCTCGTGGTTGAAAATGATATCGGTTCGGATTCGATCGTTCGACGATTTTGTAAAGGCGCGGCGGTGCGCAAAACGCAGAAACCGTGTTACGAATTTACGTGGGATCCCTCCCAAGTGTTAGCCTTTTTGTCTAATTGTTATCCGAACGAATCGTTGAGTCTAGAGGAATTATCGTGTAAGCTAGTTGTACTCTTAGCGCTGGATACGGCCCAGAGATGTCAAACGTTGTCATTAATAAGACTTAGTAATGTCGAGAAAGTCGGAGATGCTATTTTCATTAAAATTACGGATAGGATTAAGACAACAAGAGCCAATCGTGCTCAACCGTTACTACGTTTACCATTTTTTACAAGTCAGCCCGCCTTATGCGTGGTATCTGCGTTTGTGTGCTACCTTGACCGCACCAAAAGTATTAGGCCAAAGAACACTGATTTGGTATTTTTGATTTCGAAAAAACCGCATAAGCCTTGTTCATCGCAAACGATCAGTAGGTGGATCAAGTCGGGGTTGGAAAAGAGCGGTATAAGCACCGCGATATTCAAAGCACATTCGACGCGTCACGCATCGACTTCGGTCGCGGCACGTAAAGGCCTCAACGTAGATGAAATCAATAGGATGCATGCTGGAGACAGTTGTCGGCTGTGTTTGTGCAATTTTACAACAGGCCTATACGAAATAATGCCCAATTTACAGAGAGTGTAGGCCTCGGTTGATTTTCTAAATTTTCTGTAAAGAAGTGATCGCTGTAAGAAAAGATGTCAAGTTCCTAAATGGTTGTGATAAAAATAAACTTCTGATTGTTTATGTGAAAATGGTGTCGAATTGCTCAAACGCTCAAACATCTACATATATGATCTCTTCGGACAAGACATCTTAGCATAATTATAAAATCAAACGAACTTACCAAGTGAAGTTCGATTGTAATTATGCGTGATGTCTCGTCTGAAGCGATCAGGCCCTCCCAACCCTGAAAACTTGTTCAATTTCCCCGTGATCTCTTTAGTTTTCGCAATTCATTATAGGCTTTAAAAGTGGATGAGAAACGCGGGAAGGGCAGCATCGGAACACAGAGGGGTGCTGCCCTCTTTAGTTTTAAAGTTTGTGGCTGAAACTAGCAACTGACGTTACTATATATAATCTCTTCGAACGAACCATCATGCATAATTACAACCGAACTTCACTTGGTAAGTTCGTTTGATTTTATAATTATCTGAAATTTTCCTTCAAGATGTTTGATTTATTTTCATTATTTTCCAGTTATTAGATATGCACAGGCGTACATTATAAACTTGTTTTTGGTTTTACAGACGCATGTAAATTATTAAATAAGTTTTTACTTAAGATCATATTTTCAAAGTTTTTTAATAGATTATTTTTGGTAACTATTTAACTATCAAACATTGTGTAAAATATTAAACATTTAGTGATATAGATTTTGTAGCTCCTTCTATTCATTTTATTACAAAAATGCAGTATTAAACGAGCATTTTTTTATCGATTCTGATTATCTTGGAAAAATGGTAATTTTCGTTTGTTCCTTTTTTATAGTGTGAAATACCTTATTATATACTTATAATATACATTGGTATAAAATGATACTAATAAAAAATTATTTAAAATTTCATTATTTTAATATAAATGTAATTTGATGAAATCTTATCGTATTCTCTATTTATAATATAGAAAGGGAAGATTCACAACCTGCTCTTGAAAATTGTCTCAAAATAATCGATATTTGTCATCAGATGGCGTTTTAGTTGAAGAAAAATTCACCACGTCTGTATTTCCAGTTAACGTTCTGCTAATTTTGAAGTTAAATAATACAAATTTAATTCATAAATGTAAAGCTGAATAAAATTCTTTTCAAAATGAGATGAAATTTTAGTAAGTTATGATTAATCAAATATGTGTATTCTTCTCTACTTAAAATAATAATTTTAGGAGGGACAATAGTTTTGATGGAGAGATTAAAAAAATTTTTTTCATATAAAAAAGGCAGATATAATTAAATTTTCATTTAATTATAGTCATTACAAAATTATTTTTCATCTGGTATTTATTGATTAGTATAAAGCTAAACTAAGCTGTGCCTAAGTTTCTGCCTCTTTAATCGTTTCTTCATTATATTGATAAAAGATCATAAATTGGATGACAAGGTAATTTTTATTGCGAAATGGATTATTTAAAAAAATAACGATTTTTGATGTAATCATAATTTCTAAATTATCTATTATATTTTATATTATTATCTATTATTTTTTTTGTCAGTTAGCCTTTATCTATGAAGAATTGGTATTAAACTAATTTTTCATGGTTAGTTTTGTATTGCCGTAATATTGGACCTTAACTAGATTTGTTTACATTGACCTTTATCATAATCAACTGATTAGACCCTAGTGTGATTTCTGTTATTTGAACCACTAAATTTTTCCAGAATCGAGCTTGGCCTAAGTGTGGCTACTTGGCTTGGGCTCAGAATATTTTTCAATGTCAAAATTTAGGCAGGTTACAAGGCGAGAACTAAGTATGATATTAAACATGGTTTAATATCGAGGACCCTGTTAGATAGAATCTATGAATCCTTATTAGAGTTAAAATTAGTTTTTCTTTATGAAAATATTTAGCTTGTTTACCACACTGCAACCAATATTTATTATATTTTCATACGTTGAAAGCTTAGCAAGGCAAATCAATAAACTAGATTTTTAGGAAATAGTTTGTTTTCATATGAAAAATATTTAATTCAACTATGATTTTATTCTCAATAAATCTTCCACCTTTGAAGATGAACAAATATTTCATAAATATCCAAAAATAAATAAATTATATATATGTTAAAACATGGCTTTTAATTTCAAGTTATGTTGGTGAACGTTAAAGCATCGCCACTATAGTTAAAACTCCGGGCACTAAACAAAAGCGCGAGGTTCCTAACAATAATAAAAAAAGATTCTAAATATAAAAATTAACTTAAATTGAATTTTCAAACTCAAACTGTACATTCAAAGTTTAATATTTAAGAAGATATCAAAATCACTTTATTGAAATCTAAATGATATAATATTAAAAATAGATCAAATTATTAAATATACTCTGAAAAGGAGCTCACTAACAAGGATTAATTTATTTTGTTGTTGTCTTTAATGGCTATGGTCCGGTTCCAGAGCACTGGAAAACTAGATCGTATCGCCAATATAGGTTAGTCGACTGGCAAATGGTGTTCCTCAAGTGTTGACATATATATCGTCAGGGTTTTTTATCAAATGACTATCTCATTACTCAAAATGCCTCTGTGGCTAGGAATCTTCATAAATTCAATATTTAGACAAAGGGTGCGTCGAGGAAGGCTTGCTTAATCAGATAAATGACAGTATCTTTGTTGCCTTCGTGGTAGAAATCTCCGAGAGCTCTGAGGATGTTTCTCGAGTCTGAAAGAATAACAGCATTGCCAATAAGGTTGTTGATAATGAATTTGATAGCATCTAATATGACAAAAGTCTCCGCGTGAAAGATCGAGAAGTTCTCATTGATAGCTGATTTAAATGAGTAGTTGAATGTAGAGCAAAAGAAGGAATATCCTCAGGAAATCGGATGAAAATCGACCGAGTTAATTTTCTTGCTGCCGTCTGTATTATTTTGTGCGATTTTCATTTCGAAAAGTTTGTTCGGAGAATTGTTAGAAGCAATTTCTCTGCCTGCCAATATGTTGATATGGTCTTTAATATGACAAAATCTAGTTCCAAAATTACAGTTAAAGTGATCTAGGAATTAACAAGTTTGTTTAAGTCCTCCTTCATTTTACAAAAGATAGCTGTAATAAAGAATAGTTCTTTTACCTATTGTAGGGTATTTAAAGTTAGTTTTGACCAAAAGAGTTTTAAATGGATGCGGTTTTTGAACCCAGATTTTAGATAAAAATTTCTTTGCCAGTAAAGATCTGCATTCTTCGAGTGAGGACTCGCCTGCGAGATTCAGCAATACATTATTCGGGGTAGTTTTTATGAGCCCTAAAGATACCCGCAAACTTGCGAAATGCACTCGATCAAGTAAACTTTGACTATAGTCGCCGAAGAGAATGCAGCCCCAGTCTAAATGCGACCGGATTAAACCTTTTACTATGCATAGCATATTAGATGGATGCATATCCCACTTAATTTTGCAGACACAGTTAAGGAAATTAATCGCCTAGGTAACCTTTCGTTTGACTTCCTTAATATTTTTAGGTCATGACAGTTTTTTGTCTACGACGAAACCCAAGTATTTGGAGTTTTCGACTAGTTCAATGTTAGAGTCGTTGATTCGCAATGCAAAATCATAATTTTGTATAATGCTAAGTTTACTCGAATTACTGAAAATCATACCCTTGGATTTCTCAGGGGTAATTTCTAAAGATTGTAGTTGAAAGTATCTAGTCAGTTCATCCAGGGAATCGTTCCGATTATGGAATATGTCAATTGTATTAGTTGAAGATAAATAGATAATCAAATCATCGGCGTAGAGTAATATTTTAAAGTGGTGTAGAATGTATGAGGTGATTTGTGAGGACAAAATATTGAAAAGTAAGGGACTTAAAATGCTCCCTTATGCCTTTTTCGAGGCAACCGCTGCCGATGTGTTGGTCGTTGGAGTAGCTGTGATATATCCTAGAGAGCAGTGTCAAATTCGATTTCAAAGATTAGTTTCAGTAAGATATCGCTTTGGGTCCTGGTTCTATTAGTTAAGGAGGATAATAAACGGTGTTTGTTTAAAATATCGGGGGCAAATCGATCAAAATTGATTATATTTTTTTTGAAATTATTGATGAAACTCCATAAATTTGCCGGATTTGAGTTTCTATTGAATGAGGTGCAGAAGGTATGAAATTTAGAAGTTTCATACTATATATAGCTTTGAGTTTATTTTTAATTAATTTACAAATTGCCTGATATGAAGCAAGGTTGTCTGGTGAAGGGTGTTGTTTCTAAAGTTTGAAAGCGGATATTTTGTCCGTCATTAGT
The DNA here is from genome assembly GCA_022817045.1 of Psix sp. ZL-2020. Classification (NCBI taxonomy): domain Eukaryota; kingdom Metazoa; phylum Arthropoda; class Insecta; order Hymenoptera; family Scelionidae; genus Psix; species Psix sp. ZL-2020. The sequence goes on from JABFQD010005942.1 coordinate 8,882, forward strand.
GATTCATAGTCGTAATCCCACCACCAGAAACAGAGGTTTTTTTTCTAAGTGATTTGTTTGAGAGAGAACCTGAGTCTTTCAAAGAATCTATACTATAGTCATTGTAAACGGTCATCAACTTCGATCTGTCGACATCAGTATGAGGACCAATAAATTTAACGTTACATGACGATTGAAAATTGATTGAATTAACTTTTTTTAAATTCAGTTTAGGTCTATGATTAACGAAGGATGGCATAAAGTTAGATAAGTTGAAAATAATAGGGTAGTGATCACTGCCGTAGTTAAAATCCAGCGTCCGCCAGTAAGCTTTTTGTTTGAGTGCTAGAGAGCCGGAAGTAAGATCTAGGGTACTATGTGACAAATCGTTGTTATAGGTATGAGTATATGATAAGTCATTGAAGCAGGTGATGTCTAAGGAGAGTATCCTCGATGGCAGCACTCTCTCTATATAAATCCTTGCCGCGAGACCATAATGGGCTTTTGGCGTTAAAGTCGTCTATGATAATAGCTTTTTCAATGTTATTGAAGAAATCAAAGAAACTGCGCCAGAAATTGTTGCTCGTACGAAGAGTAGCAGGTCTGGGGGAGGGGGGGGGGAAGGAGGATGTTTATTTTTTTAAGATCGCTATTGTCTTAACAAATGTTGGCGCCTATTATTTCAAATGAGCTTGAGAAGCAGTAGTAAAAAAATTTGGAGTGTGATTTGTTTAAATTGGTGAATTTAATGTTTTAGTTTAGAAAAAGAGCAACTTCACCACCTGGAGAATTCCCTCTCTCGTGAAAGATTTATTGGAATCCTGAGAGTGAAAAGGTGTTATTTTGTTTTAAAAAAGTCTCAGAGAAACCGATGATGTTGACTTTATACTGCTGTATAATATATGGAATGACTGAGGTTTCATTTGCTATAGCCCGGCAGTTCCATTGACATATGTTAAGGTCTACATAGAAAAGTAAAAAGTAAAAAGAAGGAAGGTAAATACACTGGTCCAAAAAAAGCAACACCCTGATTCGGTTGAAATTTTACCATTTCTCAACCGATCCTATCTTCTGTAATTTTCATCAAAAAAAAATTTTTTTTTTACCAAATTGAAGTCTACGTCATTGCTTGGCCATTAACATACCACTACTTAACCTTCCTATGCCATTGCTATGACCGTATATTGACTGTGTCCACGTATATGACCACGCTGTTAATATGCCAAACTTATTCCACTTTATTTAAATTCGCGTTTATCTAAGACTGTATGATTTTTTCAGTAACAATTTTTTGTTTACAGGTTGTTTATACTAAGTATACCCATTTTTTCATAAATTTTTTTCATGACATTCTTAAAGAGGAGATTTTAAGCTTT
>JABFQD010005943.1:0-10235 GCA_022817045.1 Psix sp. ZL-2020
TTATTATATCATATATACTACATTATATTTATAATACGTAAAAGAAATGAATTTATTCTTCCATGCCTAAAATTAATTATAAAAATAAGACAAAGTTAAAACTATGTACAATATTTTCTACAAAGTTGCTAATTGCACATAAATGAATTTTCAAATTATGCATATAGAATGACAAACTTTTAGAACACAACTCATTAGCGTTGCTACAGTTTTTATTAATTTTCGAATTGTTCTGACAGAATATATACATAAGGTATATATGAAAAATTGATTCTGATTGCTGCAAAATAAATTTTTTTTCATAATAATTGAATTAAAGGTCAGAATAATTCGATCCTGCTAATACAGTTGTTCGTGTTCATTTTCAAGCGCCTTGATTGATACTTGACTCAATCTGATCTGCTTATTGGAAATCAGATAATAGATAATGTTATTCTTACACTGCGAGAAAGGTTGTGTTAAAATTTACTACAATTTACACCAATCAGTCGAGTTAAATTATGACACTTCTTAACGACCGGTTAAATTCAATTATTACGAAAATGTAGTCAATTTTTTTTATTTTATTACCAAGCTATCATCACTTTGTGATTACACAACTCTCGATGATAAAGTAGGCCAATGAAAAATGTTTTGCTTTTATTGAAAACTGATGTTTCGTTTTTAGTACATTCTTTTCCATTAAAGAAAGATTAAATAAAAGCCTTTCCTTCAGAATTGTTCAATTAAAACTAGAGAGAATCATTTCTTATAATCTTTTTATAAGTCAACATTCAATTTCATATATGACGTACGATACACCAAATAAAATATTTTCAAAGTAAAAACAAAAAAAGATTATTTTTAATGTTTCATGTGGAGAAAAAAGAAAAAAAGTATTCCAATTTTGATAAATGGGACAATTTTTTAATGGAAATCACATAGAAAATGCAATTTATTTCATGTCGCATTATTTTAGAACGTATCTTTTGTATGTATTTATTTGTTATAAGAATTTAATGTAAAATTGGTAGATTAGTTGAATTTTTCAAATTTAATATTCATTCATGCCGAATGACAAAGAAAAAATATTAATTGTTACATTTTATCTTGAAACTCGATAACCGGAACCAGGAATATGGGTACACGAAAAAAAACTAAAAAAACTATTCGATCAAATCGAATTGAAAAGAATCAATATTTCCTGCGCTTTGATTCTCAATTAACAGTATGAATATGAAAAAATGACGTTTCTTCCATTTTAGCTTAATTAAGAATTCAATATAACAAAAAACACAAAATGTAGAAATGCTCAAGTGGGCGAAGAGCGCGATGTTTGAACGTGTGATTTTATCGGATCATGCGTTGTGCAAAATGCAGAAAGATTAAGTCATAAAATGGTTATCAAGTAACAATGACAGAGACAATATTATCTTTTGTGTCTACTTTTTTACTGCACGAGATACATTTTATATCTTAATACGCGTTTGCGGCCGTAATTAATCATTATGTTTTGCTATTTTTTATTCCACCGAGCGATACATAAATTGTAAAAATGGCCAATAAAAAATAATTTTTATTTTCCTTTTTACTGAATATGAACGCCGAGAATAAAACCGGAAAACGCTGGCCAAGTAAAATTAATCTGCGTGGCTTGAAATAAGTTAAGAAAGAAATTTTTCCTACGGATTTAAGGTGACCCAGGACCTCGCTAGGTCAGTGCACGCACACACTGATATATATATATATGTCCGGGTAAAAACGTTTAGTGGCTAAAAGTGCTTGAACGACACAGACAATCGAAAAATAAAATTATTGTGGAATTTGAGTTCTTCCGCAAAGAGGTAAAGTTGCATTCATTTACACACTGCCGCTTGACAACTTTTGAAATTTTCTGCAGAGCTACAAAAATGAAACTTAACAGATCGATACAAGCTCTCTCGACTATATGTTTACAATAAAGTTAAGCAGACTTTTTGAACTACTTATTGCATACCGTCCAATCTAAATACCTCTTCTGCTGAAACTAAGCGAACAAAAAGTGTCATTCATAAATTAGAGTAGTAAAAACCTCGACGTGCAATTCTATGAATGTCAAAAGATAGTTGAATGATGTATATAAGGTATATCGTGGTATATAATTGAATCCTTCAAGTTTATACGTTTTATCCTTATGTCGGACATGTGCCATATAAAGAGGTTAGGGCAATTTGCCAAAACCGTAAGATTTATTGTTATAAGCAAATGAAAAAATTAATAGAGGAATAATGAGAAAATGTAATAGAAGCCAACTTTGTTGAGAAGAATATATTCTTTTTATCAAATTACTTCGTTAAAAAAACACGATTTTCAGACTTTACTTTTCCTCATGTTAAAAAGTGGAGTCACGCGGTCTGGAAAAAAGTGGCTCTAATTTTCGACTATAACCAAAATGTAGTGTATTATTTAAGCTGATATCATTTGAAAAAATTCAATTAGTTTTTGCGTCGCTAAAATAAAATAAAAGATATCGAAAATCTTCCCATAATATCCCTAATGTTTTATATATACAAATATTTATATATATATATATATAGTACGGATTGCAAGCGATTCAGAGCAAACACGTTTGTAATTTAAATTTGTGCTATCCATTAAAACAGTGTTCGCATTCGTGTTATTATTGTTAGTACGAATTATTAAATCAAATAAAAGCACAGTTTTTAAGTTGATCTCGTTTATTAGCCTTAGGTGATACTTCACCAAATCAAATAACTTTTAAAATTGGATGTAACTTTAAGAAGTCAATATTTTTTAATGGATATAATGAATTAAACTGATTTAACAACTAATATACAATACTGAATAACGAGAAAATATTTGTAGATCCTCATTTAAAAAATAACATTTGTTCAAAAAATAATGAAACGTATTCTTTTGTTTCACTTTATAGAATAAATGAAAGATCTCAAAAGATCTACAGTCAAGTATTATTTTATTCGATATTATTGTACTCGGTTTTTCATTCACATTATTTTTAATTCAAAGGACGTTCATTTTATAGAACCAATTTACAAACATAGTTTAAATAGAAAAAATATTAGCACAATTTTAATATAAATAATAAATTTAAAACATAATGCCTTATAGAATATTAAAATTAATTCAATATTTTGTTACAAAAATAATGTAAAAATAACAAGAAATCGATATTGGAATAAAATATATATACTAATAACATTATATTTGCAAAATAAAAACATAACAGGACAGTATTCTTACAACACATTTGTGCGTTCTGACATTCACCTGAAAAATTGATCACGGCATAAAAATTGATAAGCTTCACACTTTACAGTTTTGAATCATTATTCCAGATACTTCAAACTCTAATAAAATGCAAAAATAAGATTTCGATTTTTGAAATGTGCAAGACTAGAATCGACCCTTATCGTCATCTCATGACATGTATGGCTTCCTATCTTCGAAAACTGCCAGCTTGCTCCATAAATTACATTTTTAGAAAATATCGGAAATTTTCTATGCATAATTCAATTGTGATGATAGCGCTTCAATCACGATTCATCCATAATAAGAAAGTTGATAAGATCATTGTGTTAGTTTACCCATTAGCGAAAATGTTTACCTATTGTTATCCTTAAAATTCGGCTCTGAAGTCATAGTACGCGAAGGTTAACAGGGCGCGTAGTAACCAAAACATTGCAAATTAATCAAGCCTAAAATAACGTAATTGATAAAATTACAAAATCTTGAATTAGCTGTTAGTCATCGTGACATTATTGCCATCATAAACTCAAGTTTACTTTCGCTCACCAGTCGATATTCTTTGAATATATGAAGCGTTACGAGTACTTGATCGTAACTTGTACAGTTATAAAAAAATTAACATTTTATAATTTATTATTATAGGTTAATCTTTACGTCATCTATTATATATTATCAGAAATTAATTTACCAAAACTGACCGTCGTTCTGATTTTTTAGCGTTTAAAATTATTTTTGATATTACGCAGTAACAAAAATTATTTTACGATTACAAATAAATAAAATCAATAACTGAGTAGGATTGTATATAAAATCGAAAAATACGAGGAAATTATAATCCATTTACAAATCAAGCGCATGTGTAGCGTGTGGATAATCTATCCAAGCAGAAAAAAGCTTTTAGTACCTAAATTGGCCCAGATAGGTTCGTCCGATTAGTTTGGACCATAGTGGGGATTATAATCCAATGATCTTCTCGTATGTTTAAACTAGGGGTATAAAACACCACATTCCAAATCAAATTTTTATTTTGAAAATAGATGAAAATCAATTAGGGCCACATCTATTATTGGGCCTACATAAGCCAAGTAGAAAATCATGAGGATGCTAAAATAGATTTTTTGAACTTACTATTATTGTTTCCTTTAACCTCAAAAGCATATTGCAACTTTGGAAACAAAGTTTATACTTTTTCTCAACTTTTTTAAATCGATCGCTACTCTATTAGAACAAAAGATCCTTAAAATATTTTTAGATACGAAAAATTATTATAAAGTAATACTTTAAATGTCCATGAGAATAATATTTTTAGAATATTAATGTTCGCTTTTAATATTACTTGAATATTTTGAAAAAATAATTCTAACGGATATAAACTTAATATTTTATAATTTTTTTTTATATCCTGTACTAGTAGACTGGATTTTTTTTAAAAATATGTTGAATTGCATTTCAATATGGAAGTCTAATAAAGTCGGTTAATGGTTTTTTTACTATTTTTATTCAATCTGAGCATCTTTGTCTTATATGTGGTTATCTCATTTTTACATCTTCTACTTAGGTATCCTTTAGACCAGAGTATACTTTGAAGGGTTAATTGAACAAACCTATCTGGGCCAAGTTAGCTACAGAGAAATTGTTTTCTGCTTAGATGTAGTAGCGTAAATATCTTGTTAAAGTAGATCGATCGTTTCTGACGTCAACAAAATTTCAAATTATTGTTATTAACTATTTAATAACACATCAAGAATTAATTATTCATTAAAATACAATTTATTTGACACATTTTTGATTAACAAGAATAAAATAAAAATGGAATTTAAAATATCACTAGAATATTTAGGTTCTTCGCGGGAAATTGGAGTTTTTTAAAAAAAGCGAGTCTAATTGAAGAAAGAATTTCATATTATATTTAAACAGTAATTCATTACAGCATTTCAAATTTTCCCAGTGTTACGTTATTATTCTCATATAACATGTTTTTCGAGTGTCAGTTTCGAGATACCAATTATTCAGTGGTAACTTATATTATATATCATTATTTATTAACCTTATTTTACCTTTTCTTCTTAACAACTTTAAATATTCTACCGATTAGCATAAACTTCCATAAATAAGAATGCATTAAATTCATGATTTTTTAAATGCATTTATCTCAAAAGTTAGCTCAGTAATGATCTTTTTTTATTCATCTAAAAATGCACTCAGGCTTTATACAAAATTATTAAATATTTTCAAATGATCTTTATATTATTTAAAAAAATTAAGTTTATTGAGGTGCTTCATTATAATAAATCAAACAAATTAATTAACAAATTTGATAAATAATAGTTATTGTAATCAACATGAATTGATTAAAAAATCTACCGTCAATCAAAACTGTATTAAATATTAATTAATAACTTTATAATTCAAATTACACGATTAAACAAATCATTATATTATTTGCCTTATTTGTGCTATTATTTTAATTTCTTTCGGGTTTTGTAATTCCCAATATATAATTAAAAACATTATTTACTTCGTAATTAATAATTTACTTTAAATAAAGGTGCTAATACAACAATATAAATATTTCAATATTAACTGGTTTCCTATGAAAAATTAATAACAGTTCATTTCTGGATAATTAAAATGTTAAATACACAAATATGCAGTCATATATCTACACATAACTACATATTACGTTATAAAACTGGCCAAATATATTCATAATTTACATCAACGATTCAATAAAAATATTAGAACGAATCATTCATGTCATGTAGCAATGCTGAAATATGAAAAATTTATATGACTAGCACATATTGTTGGAGAGATGGGCTGTATTCAGAAATTTGTGAAAAATTGTACTTAAAAATTTCTTTAAGACTGATTTTGAAAGGTAAAAAACAAGTTTTTGCTACTTTTCAGCACAACGCATATTATTAATCATCTTGAAGTATGAGAAATTTTAGATATTAATGTCTTTATTAATACTGCCCCCACTATCAAAAGTAATGTCATAGGAAATAGAGAAATTATAATCAATGTTAACTTGCCTAATAGACAACACAATCCATGCTCATAATGACATTTATATACCGAAATATATAAATTGATAATTTAGGTACACACTAGCTTAGATGTTAATCTATATACGCTGCATATAGATACGATATCTCATATATAATCACGTACGATCCATATGTACTGACGTATATACTATACGCGTTTCCATAAATATCGTCACGTATGTAACACACATGTCTGTAGCAATATGAAAATAACTACATTTCATATACATATATACTTTTATAATATATATAGATTCATAGATTTACCATATACGATACGATTGCTGATATGGAGCACTTATGTATACTTTATGTGAAACAATGAAATTATTGATCAAATTAAAGAAAAATAATGATTATATAGAATTAATTATTCTTAATATTTTTATCAAAGATTTGTTGTTAATTTTTCAAAGCTGCACATTCATGACACATTACATAAGATTTGTGATATGTATGATATAGACATACTCTACACCAGTTTTATTCATCAAGATATGAAATTGGCTATTCCATTGGTAGCGTAATAACGAATATCAACGAAAACCAAAATGCTCATTTTTTACGCCGTCCATACATTATTCTTCAGGAGTAGGATGTTCAGTTTACGTCTGACAAAAAATATAAATGTGCCGACCAAAAGTGGTTTTTATTTCCACATCCATAGCATGCATTATCTGTACAGCCCTAGAAACAAGTTTAACTGGCGAGATTTACTGTGCGGACTCTCAAGAATATGGCAGCTGCACTTGCAAAAGAAGTTCCATTTATATCATATTTCTCGGCCGATGGATGGCGCAGACAGCTTTTATTGCAAAAAGTTATTTTCGCGAGAGGCGCGCGCAGAATTCGTCACGCCAATGATACAAACACTTTGGGTTTAATTCCAAGCGTATAAAATATGCCAGGCCAATTACCGCGGACGCTTCGATTCGCACCCGTTTACGCTCGGTTAAATATCGCGATGCACTCGCGAGATCAATTTCGAGCTGCGGAGTACATAAAAGGGTCGTTTATTACGCCAACTTATATACATTTTTTTCAAATAAAAAAAGCGCCAACGAGGGGAATAATGTTCGCGGAAGAGTTCAAACGAGAGTTAACTCGAATGTGTGTGCTCGCGAGGATTCGCTCGAAGCTATTTTATCTCTTTTATATTTGCGTGTTTAAGAGAAGGAGCGCGAAGAAAGCGGAGCAAAGTCACAAAAGCTCTGCGCAAAGTTATCATAAACAAATATCATCTCGGATCCATTCGGAAATGCTCGTCAAACGCATGGCAAAAATGAACTCAAACGTATTGCCAATTTATTTAATTCATCGTCCAATTCAAACGTTACATTATTCTAATTTCATTAAAACAAACGCGCGGCTGCATCGTCACGATTGTTTGTCCTTTTATAGAATGACTATTTCAAAAGTAATTATCAATCTTGTTTATTATACAACAAACAAAGTGCCACACTAATTCCCCGATTGAAAATTCGCCTATTTGCGTTATTGTAATTTCGAGGACTTGTAAATTAATGTAAGTGTATTTAAAAACAACCATTGCACAGAAATTGATCCGAGAAAAGACTATTGATTTATTTTTAAGCTTTGTTCACAATGCCATTCCATCACAGTAACTGGTCAGATAAATGCACCTTTAACGTCGCGCATCATCGACGATAAGCACCGACATCAATTTTGCAGATGAAAAATGGCTATCAAGTAATAACACTTGTGTACGCCGATTTCAGATGGGACCAACATTCTTTGCACTTTATACAAACTCCTTGTATATTCCTTAGATATTCTTTGCATAGTCCTAGTATTTTATGCATATTAAGAAATATATGTATATACACACACATATATATACATATGACATATATATTTTTGACACGTTTCTTCGTAATGTAGACGTCCTTCATACAGATATTCATCAAGATAGGATGTTGCAAATTCAGCAAAGTCAAAATCAAGAGTTTAATGAATACGAAACTGAAATCAAAGTTATAATTTTCTCCATCTTCCGTAAATTGTTCCTCGGTAGTACGATATGTTTGTTTAGTTTGAAAGGAACTCGCAAAACGTGAAATGTTCCAACTGATCATCAAAAGAGTCTTAGCGCTTAAAGTACGAATATCGATATAATCGTTTAGACTTTTTGTGCTAAAAATAATGAAGCCGAAATTGCAAAAAGAGTGGACTAATGAGTTAATGAAACTCTGCTCATTAAAACGGACAATGCGATTTATTATATCGATGCGAATAAAATGTCAGACTGCTTTATTCAGTTTGGCGAGTGGAATTAAGATTTGGACCAGCATTTATATCGTCAACTAATTCGCAACGGACTTCGATGGAAGCTAAAATCTCTATCTCTGGACGACCGAATTGCTTCACCTGAAATTCAAAAGAACGTCAACATTGATAACAAACAGATGTCATGCTGAGAAAGTGGGATTCTTAAAATTCAATCTTTGCCTTCAAATATTTTGTAAACTAAATTTGTCTTCGAATTTTCTTCTTGCCTGAGTTGAGAAATTGCAAAAGTTTTCATCTCGAGACTGCGAAACAATAGTCTTCTGCTGACACTTCAAGTGTATGTGCGATGTTTGACAAAACGAACGTTCATCATAATTTCAAATCGTCATTTCTGTCAGATCAAATGATGGCAATCTATAAAGATGTGCTTGACTCGACTGAAATGAAAATTGCGAAGCTCATTTTAAACTGCACATTTATCTGACACTGTTATTAATTGAACATAAACTTTTTCCGTGCAATTGATATTATTTTATTGACTGTTTAAAAAAGATATCAGTATTCATAAATAACAGATGTGACGCTAAGTAAGTTGTGTTTGGAGAACACAATACTCTCCGACTTACCACAACAAGTTTTTAGCTTCAACTGGAAAACAGAAGTTGTCTTTTCTTGTAAAATGATCGAATCATATTCGTATCGTGGTTCCAGAGAAAGCAGATCAAGTGGATGCATGATTAATAGATATATTTGATTTCGCGAAAACAAAGAATGTCTGCATTTCCGTCTGTTTTCAATATACATAACTTTTTGGGTAGATGAAATTTGATTTGTCAATGATGAAATGGACCATGGGTTTCAGTAATGTTGAATGTTTCATAGCGAACGAAGTTCGCTATGAAATTAAATGAAGTTAAATTTAATCAAGTTAGTTGAATGCATAATTGCGCTTTTTATATACAAGTAAATATATGCATAAATGTCGAGTTCTTGCATCTGCTAAATAATACACCCCGTTTTGTCTTGAAACGAAAATTAAGACTCTTGAACAATGAATTGTTAAAACCAGTTCAATTAAAGTTTAAATTGTTTAATCAAAGAAGCCTTGTTGTAAAATATTCAATATAAACAATTGTTTATAAAAAAAGAACTTGTTTTTAGGAGTCTAATTTGCCGCATCATTTGCTCAGTAATTTGTTAACAGTTTTCATACTAAAATATATAAAGAAACTTAAAAATATTCTATTAATTTTTATCAATTGTTGTTAAGGGGATCCTCTGGAGTTGTAGTGAGTTATTGAAAATGCGTGCGCATTCGATAACTCACTTTAGTTGAATAAATTATTTATCAATTAATTAAAGCACTCACCTTTGAGCTGAGTTCAATACATTTTATAAAGCTGGTGCAATATTAAAATTCATTCATTTTTACTTTAGGAAAATATTAATTTAATAAATTAAACAGCTTAAAATAAAATTCAATCACGAAATTATTTATTTCATTGTAAACATTTCAAACCAAGATTATTGATTTTTACATTTTTCAATTTTTATATATTTTTGTTGATTTCCATAAAAAAAATTTGAATTTGAATTGAATGTTTTTTACTAATGAAATTTTGTTCATCATGTAATATAAAAATTTAATGTAAAAACTTTTCTTGCCAAGGGATTTATTTTTTTAGG
>JABFQD010005944.1:0-10234 GCA_022817045.1 Psix sp. ZL-2020
AAAAACCTGTATATAGTGACTCCTACCAAACCTCCTCCTACTCCAACTGTGAAACTACCCGTAAAACGAGCATTAAATTTCGACGATAAACATTATAAAAAACCCAAAATTGTAAAAATTGAACAAATCTCAAGAGCGATTGAGATTTGCCACGATTCCAATATTTTAGAAATATGTAATAATATAGAATTTGACGAATAAATTGTGAATACGGAAGAAAAATTAATTTTATTATTAAAAAAAAAACCTTTTCCCTTAATTTAAGTCTAGCTTTAAGTATAGAGGTTAGAATTTGCGATATAATTCTACCCTCGACGTAACAAGGTATTGCAGCGGCACAGGACATGAGTTCTAAGTGAGAGTGTGATAAACACAGCTGCGGTTCCATGTGAGAGGTTTGAGTATAATTCAAAAACAGAACAATTCATAGTATATACAAACTTTTGCTCCAAAGAGAGTAATTTAAATTAATAAAAAATCATTGCGAAAATCTCAAAAATGCATAAAAGAGAGACTACACTAAATGTTGCTTACACACAATTAGCGCAAGGAAACGCTAGATTAAAAAAACAAATAAGTGGACTACTACAGCGCTTTGATGTAAAGCTAATACAAAAACCAATTAGCGAATATGCTGATGGATTCGTTACCCCAAACAAATTCAACGGTTTGCGTAAAATAAGCAAAGTTGATCCAGTTTGCGAAGCGGTGGAAACAACGTCACCTGGGAACAAAGGCATTTTGACCCAGAAGACAACAACAAAAATCTCCAGTAAAAGAATACCGATCCACTCATCACCACACCGTCCCTAAAACTTATCCGGAAGGAAGTAAACCAAAAGCCTGCATCTTCACAGGACGCTCCAATTACACTGAAAATCCAGGAATCCAAGAAGACGAAACCGCCACCGATCATTATCTCACGTGTAGCGCTAAAACAACAATTAAAGCTACTAAAATTCAGGTACATAGTAATAACTTTACCATTAAAGCAATTAACAAAGAACAACATATTTTATATACGAAAAGCAACGAAGATTATACCAAGGTTATAGAAGGTCTTAAAGCCGCGGAAATAAATTTTTACTCGTTTACTCCAAATGAAAATAAAGTTCAATCGATACTTTTGAAAAGATTAGATATTAAAACAAATGAGAATAAATTACTATCTGAACTTAAAACCTAAGAATGCGGTGAAATGAAATTGACCAAAGTGACAAGCTTCGAAACGCGAAAGTCTTGCAAAGAAAACGTCAAATTGCCTTAGCTCTTAGTTCGGATAACAGCTAACAGTAAAATCGAAACAATTAACAAAATAACGCAAATAAATTATCAAATAATAAAGTGGGGAAAATCATTAAGAAAATATCTTAATGTAAAAAATGTCAACGTTGAGGTCAGACAGCATTAAGATGATAGCAAAATGATTATTAAAATAATATTTCAAAAAGTCATTCGCATTCAATTTCAAGAATAAGATAATATTCTTTATAGCACTCTTCTTTTAAATTTTGTTTCGATAAATCCATTGGGATCTAAAACAATTTTTTTTTTGAAGGAAAACAATTTAATCAAAATAATTCATTTGATGAATAAAATTACAATAAAATCTTCATAAGTGACAATAAACCACTGAACCAAAAGAGTCTTTCTACACTAAAAAGTAAACTATAAAAAGATTGATAAAAACTAAGTTTCCATCATTACATCCTATATGAACGACTTGAAAATAACTTCATCTATGAACCTGAAAAAGTGAAGGACAATTTTTTTTACATAAGAAATGGCATCAAAAAAAAAAGAATATACCAATCGTGGCATTGAATATTGAGTACTCCCAACATTCCTGCATGTAAGGCGGGACCGCTGTACAACGGAAAAAAGGCTGTTTATATTCTATTGTAACACCTGTGTCTGCTCTAGGATGCGTAGCAGGATGCACGTGAATGTGTTTCAGAAGCATTTTATAACCTCAAAATTTATACTTGTCGCGTGTAACTTGTCCCATCGTTTTGTTGATTTTGAAATTAAGTTTTCTGTTGTATTAGATTAAAAAATGAGTCCACGTAGTAAAAGAGAGAAAGAGAGAATTGCGAAAGTCAATGAATTTTCGAAAAGACAGAAAGAGAAAAAGAAAATCTGTTGACCCAAAGTTGATAAGAGACGACCCTACAAGTTTTTTTTTGACAAAAAATAAAGTAGAAAAAGTAGGTTTCTCAAAACAGTTCCAGAGAATATTGAATTCCTAATGGCTTTAGTTTTTTTGTTTCAATGTGTTCAATGTGTGTAGTATTTTGTTTGTAAAATGAAAAGATTGTGGCCCAGCAGTCGAATTTAAAACTACCAGTAACCTCAGTCTTTAATTTAAAATTACGATATCATGTGATTCTTGTTCAACTGGATCAATTTTGTCTTGTCCGATAATTCAAAATACTTACGAAGTTTACCGGTAATTTTTTTTATCATGCAGTTGTTAGGGCTCAGCTTGAAGGGCGCTCAAAGATTCTGCGGACCCATGTACAAGTTCGCTTTTCTATTAAGTATGTACAATATGATAATAAAAAATATTCATCGCGTAACGAAGACTGTTGCCGAAACTGTTTTTTGCGAAGCCGTGAAGGAAAAATTTGAAGAAACAAGTAGCTCCATGGGTGATACAAATACAATCGATTCGATTATTTCTGGAGGTGGTATATGAAAAAAACGAAGCTTCACACCACACATCATAGGCTTGTACGGTGTTTCTTGGATTACCGGATTTTAGAGGTGGAAAGTTTTCGACGCACTTACAAAAATCCTCTATTGCAAAGCGTGCGAGGTTTGAAACGAAAAGACTGGAACGCACACATCTGAATACCAAGCAAATCATACTGGTTCGTCTAGTGAAATGGAAGCTGATACTATATTTGAGATGTTTTAACGTTTCGAACTATAGTACGGCATGCGGTATAAAAACTCTTAATGTAAATATTGACAACAAAATATTGGCGAATAGATAAAATACTATAAAAAATATTTAATGAATAATTATTTATTAAAGTTTTCATTGTAAAAAGATAAATATTATAAAATTTTCTTCTTTTATTGAATAAAATGTTATTCTACTCATCACTCATTGAGATATAAAAAAATTAATTGTTAATCTTTTATCAATAATATGAACGTGCATATAAAACATAGATTTACTCCCTTTAAAATCCTGTTTTATCAATCCCGAGCGAGTAAAAATCCTGTTTTACTCGCTTTTTTTCAGGATTAAATCTGTATTTTTACTTGCACTCGTGATGAAAAATATTGTGTGCTCCATGAGAGCAAATGGTTTTCTGCACCTCGACTTTATCTCGGGCTGCCTTCAGCAGTCCTTGATTATGTCTCAGGTGCCACTTCACCCGAAGGATTAAAAGTTGATTTTACCCTCCTGATGCCCAATATACTATTCTAATACGATGCAATTCTATAATTACATAATCATGCATTTGCAGCGTCCGCGTATTTAAAATAATAGAATCTATTGCGTATCGATATGCGACATGTTCGGAACAAAGTGAGCGGTATTTTGCTCCAAAGAATTTTGTTCTGTGTTGAAAATCCAAGCAACAGCTGACAACCAAATGTTTGTCTGTCGAGGATTGACAGTGAATGCGTCAACCGTTGCTTGGACATTTTATTATTTTTTATGAGAGGCAAAGGTTTTCGTACAAGTGCGCCTGCAGAACAGATGCGCCTCATAGCGCGAAATCCTCAGCGCGAGTTTTAATTTTTTATAGCTGCTATTGAAAATTTTGGCGACGCGCGCATGGACACCGCTGAAAAATAAATGTTGTAAGTCCAAATATAACTTTCCTTTTTTTACAACGTTCGAACGCTTTGTTCGTACAACTATTAAAAAGGAAGAGCGAAAAAAACACTTAGTCTTGTCTCGAACTCTTCGCTGTCCTTTCGCTGCACTGTGCGTCTATCTGTGCGCATATTTTCGAAATAAAGAGACATTTTGGATACGCGTTGTTATTTAATTTAACTGCCCTGTCACTAAACATTCATTTATACTTACTGTAGAAAGTTGCAATAGAGTCTCTGAAACCTCACGTTGTTAATACTTTATCCATCGAAGTCATTACACTATTTCTCAAATTTCGTATATAAATTCACGTGTAAAACTGACAATCATACAGTGAAATTTACTTATAAAACTGATAATAATACAATGCCATATTTAACGTTAGACACGCAACTAACTATTGAAATTCGGAAAACATGATTTTCCATAAAAACGATGCAAAATGGAATCTGCGGAACTGTTTTCTTACACTTTTTATCGCATGATTTCCAAGAATATGTTAAGAAAATGTAGGTCTTGTAGTGAACGTTTAGTGAATCTTAATGACAAGGAAGTTAAAACGTCCTTACCACAATGTTACTATATTTTTAATTACAGCCAACTAGTAAGTATATTGAATGTCTTAATTTCTCTAAAAGAACATTTACTAAAGGATTCATGTTAGTAGAAATGAATTGGATTAAAAAAATTAATAAGTTGATAATTCATTTAGTGGAATTTTTCATTTTCTACTTTCTAAATTCGGTTAGTAATTTTAACTGAAACTTTCTTTTCAGTGAGGTTTCATGATAACTAGTGTAAATAAAATTTTATTTTGTGATGCTGAGTATCGTGGTCATAAATTAGCACAAGATCAACTTCAACAGTTTTTCAGCTTACGCGTTTTGTAACTTTACTGGCTCTGGATGAGTTGTGTATAGGTCAAGAAGGGCCATGGAGAATGGATAACTTTTTCACGTCTACTATCTTGAATTTAAAGAAAATCTTTACCATTGGTTGAATACACTGTTTCTGGGTGGGAAGTTTTCCATGAAAATTGTTTTTGCAAAGGAATATCTTCAAGTTTTTTATGACCCATTGAACCATATGTATCAAAATAAGGTATAGAATCGACCAGAACAGACAAAAATCTGTCAATCGTGTAAGGGATGGTAATTTATTTTTTAATAAAAAAGAATTAACATTCAATGGAATATTATATATTTTTTGTTGATCACATTTCAAATAACTAAATTTCACTGCTTTATTAATTTTATTTTCATTTAATAAATCTTTTTCATCAAAAATCGCAATACATTTCAATTTTTAGTGGAGAGAATAACATTTTTATGCATGATTTTAAAGAGAGTTAAGAAATTGAAAACAGTATAATGTAAAATTATGAAGTTATTTGAAATAAATAGTGATTTACAACTTATGTTTGTAAATTGCAATCTTATTTTTAAATTGTTAACAATTCAAACTTTCGTTTAACTTTTTTAAATTCTCAATCTCAAAAATAAAATAAATGTTTTCATTTGGAAAAAATGGGATAAAAGGTATCGCAATACCATATTCAGTGAAGTTATTAATTACATTTATATGCATACCTTTATAAATTTCAATATCTGTTAGTGTTTTATGCAGTAATAATGATTATCCCGGGGATTTCCTCTTACCTGTCGGCCGGCTCCAACTCTCTGTCGTGAAAACTGTCTTAAGTCTAAGTTTATTCAGATAGTTCATGCAATTGAACCTACTTAGATGGGTTGTATCAAATTTTTGTGTATTTGAAACGTAAATTTAGTTTTACATTTGTCCATGAAAATACTGACTCGAAATTGAGGTAAAAACTGATAAGTTCAAGTGAAAATCAAACTATGGAATAGTTATAATTTAGTAATATTGAAAGTTCAAGAGGAGAGCAAAGTAAGCATGCACAGGTTATAATGGGAATCTGAAAAATTGTAAATATAAAGCAAAAGAGAAAACCACAGAGCTTTGTGCCGAGCGCAGGGAAACCCTTGACTGGTAGAATAAGTACAGAAATAGGTGATAGAACAACAATGTTAACTGTTCTACCAATCAAGGTAAAACCCCAACTTATTTATAAAATTAAAAAAAGAATAATGCAAAATGAAAAGCAACAAATTTTCATATAATAAGGGATATTTGACAGTTTAAGCTAACTGATGGAGCTAGACGCAAGCGCGAACAAATTTTATTTCTTGATTGAGCTCACGTAGCTTCATGGCAAACTAACTCAGAAATGGTCGGAATTAAAGTCACAATTTAAACTGAATGACAAGATTGAAACTAACTCTGAGAGGTGACGCAATATTTATCATTTTCTATACAAGGAGTATGATAAATAAATTCGCAATCTAATTAAACAATTGAACGGTAAATATGGCTTGAATCCGGCAGAGCTCGGTTGGTAACTCGGGCTTAGTCGACGTAGTCAATAGCGAAACGAACATGCAATTTTGAATCTTTTAGCAAAATATTACAAATGAAAACAATGATCAATTTAAATTAAATTTAATTATTTTCCAAGTATTCAAAAATGCCTGTAAGTATGGTCAAATGTAACTTAAAATGTAACAAAAACTTTACTTATTTAGTTGGGACTCAGCTTAATGAGAAATAAACTAATATTAAAATTAAGTACGTAATTTCATTTACAATTAAAAGGACTCATAATTGGCGTCAATTCTAATATAATTTTATTAACTTTGCAGGAGTGGTTTTCTGCAGTGGGCAACACGTGTGTGCGATAGACCTGGTGAATGTAGGAAAATTAACGGTTCCCGTTAACTTCTGCAAGGAACAGGATTGAAGGGAAGGGGACAGCCCTTACTCACTTTGCAAACAATGCGATTTAGTCAAACAGCGAAGTGGCAACGATGAGGTCCTGAAACGTTTCCTGCAGCAGGCGATCCGCCCTCTAAGTCAGCTCAGCTTCTAGGAGACAAGAGTAATCGTAAGCGCTAATAAATCCAACAACCAATACCAACGGGGAAAGCAAATTAACAAATAGATATTATTTATTCAACGAATCAAAAGCGGGTAATGCACAGTTGAACTCTACTAAGCGCGAACATAATTAACACTGTTGAAATAGAAAAGGATTCCGCTCTACAATGCTCGCGGGGGAAGATAACGCGTGGTTCTAAACAGCTGTGAGCGGGGCTTTTTCGTATTATAAGAAGTTTTAATTTTCTTGCGAATAATTTAAATTTTATTTTGCAGTACTGTGATAATAAGCAAATGTACCTAGGTTTAAATTTTGAGAAAAAATTATGAATGTTTATTTACTTGTAAATTTTTTAGCCTTGATCCTCAAACAATATCAAATGCGAAGATAGTAGAATTAAAAAAGGTAAAAACAATATCATGTTATTTGAAATAATTATTTTATTAATTATTTTTTTCAATTGCAATTTTTTTTTCAAATTACCAACAATTTAAAATTTCGTCTTACTTTTTTCAATTCCCAATCCAATCGAAAAACGTTAATGGATATAATTCCTCAAGTTATATAAAATTAAAAAATAAGGAAAAAAGATGAAAATTATATTATAACGTAGAAGTACAAAATATGATGAATCATACAGCCCAAACCGCTTAACCGGTGTTTCGCACAGTAGCTTCTGTAGCACTTTTTGAGTTTTTCGACTGGTATCGTTATTTACCGTTTTTTAATACAGTTAACACATAAGTTTTATATAAAACTTGCATAGCTGAATATTGGAAAGTGTGGTCCGCCAGAGCAGCTCTAACAGATAATTAAAAAAGCATAACTTATTTTCAAATGAAGGCAGTCAATTTCTAGTAAATTAGAGTAATTTTAGCAAAATTTAAATTTTATTTAAATTTTTCCTAACTCTCTGTATCAACATGTGTTCGCTAACCTAACGACAGAAAACAAATTTCCTTACCGACCGAACAACGCGCACAGCGCCATCTGGGTGCATTCCGAAACTACTGTGCCAATTCGCCGCAGCATCTCGCGAATCCGCCAACACCGCTAGGCGTTGGCTTTTTTCTGCTGTGATATAGCAATAAAACCTTTCCTTATTTTGACCATCCGTGTCGTTTTTCTTGACTTCCCGTATCCTTTCCTATTCCATTGCGTCCATCCGCAATTTTAGGTGTTCGGGACGGGTTGCATGCCACAAAAACGTCGTGGCGGCAAGAAATACTAGAGGCGGAAGGCTGCAGTTCTCGAGCACGCCCTGGAGCACGAATTTGCGGTATTCGATCGCATGTACGACGCCCTCAGGAACGAGCTCGAAGAGCAGCGGGCTACCGTCGACCCCTAGCCTAACCTCGGGTTGATCAATTTCTTGAACATCCCGTGGAAGCTGGTGCCGGTCGACGTGTCGCCTCTGGAGCCAAGGCGCCGCCAGCAGCTCTACGGCGTACGTATAGTGGAGGACAGGGTGGTGAGACTCGATATTAAAATTCTCCGTAAGGAGAGTGAGTTGGCCAAGCTATTTGGGGATGAGACCTCGGCTCATACCATAGCTGCCGACCTGGTTCGCTAGCCAGTGCTTGGTTCTTCCTTTTTTTTCTTCGGCTTAGGCCTTAATCTTGAAAGGCGCCAGTCTTGGCGCCGTTGACCACGGCAACTTCCCATCCTCTCTTTCGCGGTGCCTACAGCGGCACCCGAATCGACTGGGTCTTCTCAATCAAAATACGACAGGGGAAACGAGCTTAGGACCTGCCTATATCGGCAGCCTGGGTGTCTGCTTCGCTCTGATTTTTGTCAGTATAAAGCTTTATCGAGTGAAGTTTCTTGGACTTTCAGTCCAGGCGATTGTTTCTCTGTGTACATTATAATTTTACAAAATTCATCGGTGAGCAATTCTTATATCAACGATGAAAAAACTGTGCAAATATATGAAACTAAGCAAAATCCTTTCGTAAAATTAATCTTTCGATCATGAAGAATTGAATTTTGCAATAAAAAAATTTTTATCGCAGAAAAAAGTAAATATCCTCTTAAATGGTTAAGGGGATGGACCGAGATGTCATTGAGATATGCGAAGGCCAAATCTAATTTTCGCAGAATTTCATCCATAAAATGCTAAAATGTCTGAGCAGCATTGCTTAAATTAAAGGTTATCGCCGAGAATTTGAACAGGTCGAACGGGGTAATGATCGCTGTTCTCGGGATATCGTTTGGATGAACTGGAGTTCTGCGATAAGTGCGAATGAAATCAATCATGAAAAGATTGCTTTATTCGCTAAGTTGTATCTAAAATCTTTTATGTGCGGCATTGAATATTTTTACGGAATCATCCTTGCGGTCAGTGCTCGAGTCTCCACATGGGTGCCATTCACCTGATTTCTTCGTGGTCAAAGACAATGGTGATGCCCAACAGCTGAACAGATGGTCTGGCAATGCCCATTTCGAACATGTGAGAAAATTCCTTTTTTGCTATGTTGAATTTATTAGGAGTGAGGCGTCGAGCGCTGCATGAAACCGGTAATTGAGGTATCGTTTTTATAAAATGCTCCGTGAAATTCTTAACCTGTTTCATAGCATCGCTCGGTCGAGTAAGGCCTGGAAAATGTTTAAATATCCGATGAAATGTCAAGTTGCCGGACACTGTCTAGTCACTCGGTGTATGATCAGTGGCGTCAAGATGACCTGCAACAACTAGTTTAGTTGTATTATTAATGGAGCGACAGTTTTTAAGGTCGCTGAAAAGTCTATAATGTGCCAAAAAATTAGCAACAATAATTGATTCGTTGACATCCATGATGACAAATCGCCATTAAAAATTACGACGTAGGTTGAAGTTTAACTGCATCGAAATAGTGCCATACGTCATACTGTGGGAGTTATTTACGAAAAGTTTATACGTGGATTTCATCAGTTTGTTGAGCACTTGGGTATATAGAAAAATGCACAGATTCGCACCGGTATTAATAAAAAATTGCAATTTTGTAGTCCGGTCGGTAACATCGTCGGCTGCGGCTACTGACTGTTTCACTCGGTTTTTGATTCGAAATCTCTACCCCGCGTCATTCGAAGTTTGCTGACCTTTTGGCATAAGTACTCCAGGTTTTTGTCGATGTTAATTAGGGCGTTGACAGCTGCAGCTTGTGGTTTTGAAATCTTATAGACGTTGTCCGCAAGTGTTGCTATTTGTTCAAGTTTGTTAGTAGATTGAGTTGCTAAAATGGCCTGAACATTTTAGTAAGTAGGTAGGCAGTCCATAGCGTGTACAAACGTTCTTCACTGAAGACGATACCAGCCATCGATCGAATATGGCGAAGGTACTGTAAAGGTTTTTGAACTTTTTGTTCGGCCGAAACCGAAAGTCAGCGCTAGCAATTTTGTTTTGTTTTTGTTGTATTTGCCGATATCTGGTGATTGAGTAATGATGCCCATTACCTCCGTAA